>JAFVLL020011047.1:11504-94996 GCA_021397915.2 Tor tambroides
ATGGATTCTGGCCTGCTTGTTTCCTCCACAGACTCGCTGATGATCTCCAGAGATGTAGCAGAAGTACTGGTTACCGTTGGGGTTTTGGCTTCACATGATTTCTTCGCATCTACAGCTCCATCAGGAGGCTTCGCGGAATCAACGGCGCCACAGCAGAGCTTTGGGGCGCACTGCGTTCTACAGGAGAGCTCGCAGAGCGAAGTGCGAGACTCAGAGTTCACCGTTACGAATTCCGGTTGAATGGTTGTAGCGTGGATGCCCTCATTGTGGAAAAAGTCCTTGATACGCTTGGCTACGTCCATGTAGGACGCGGGGTCGTGGCATTTGATGTGCGCAGTGGCGATAATGCGACTGCCCGCCAGCTGCCAGATGTGCAGCTCGTGCACCGCCAACACGCCCTCCAGTTCCCGCAGGCGAGCGTTGAGCTGATGCATGTCGATTTGCTTGGGCACGGTCTGTAGCAGGATAAGTGCAGACTCCTTCAACAGCGGGTATGTGGTGTAGAGGAGGATGCAGACCATGATGATGCAGAGCGTGGGGTCAAGATAAAGCACCCAGCAGGGTCCTGCTACGTGGGTGCTGTTAGTGTTTGTACTGTTGTTATTGAGTGAATGATCTGCGCAATGTTGGCCCACACAAGGGTTCTCACAGCTTTCGCCTGGCTCGCATGGATTCCATACCATTACGAAGATGATGGCGTTGATCACCACGATAACCGAGCCGAGAGCGTCGCCCAGCACGTGCAGGAAAACACCCCGCATGTTGAGCTGGGATGCCGAATCGTGTCCATTCTCGAGCTCTTCGTACGGAGCGCTGCCGTTAATCTGCAAATCCAGGCTGTCACTGTGACACATCTCTATGGAGGAGAAAGAAAGCAAGTATGAAAATTCAAGAAAATCTGCACATACAACAAAAGTCGTTTTGTAGATTTTATTTGAAATTAATCCGCAGTTACACTTTGCTCTGTTTAACTCGTAAAGACAGACTTTGGTAACACTTTAGTATAGGTACCAATTCTCACTATTAACAAGTTGCTTATTAGCATGCCTATTAATAACACATTGGCTGTTTATTAGTACTTATAAAACACATATTCTGCATGACCATATTCTACATCTCTAATCCTACCGAATATCTAAACTTACTAACCTTACTAACTATTAATAAGCAGCAAATTAGTAGATTATTGAGGCAAAAGTCGTAGTTAATGGTTTGTTAATAGCGAGAATTGGACCTTAAAATAAAGTGTGATCAAGACTTTTCCAATTTAGAAGAAATCTCCACAAATTTGAGGAAATGTGGGCATGTTCACACAAACAAATTTTATTGGTCAAACTGCCATCCAGGAGTGTTGAATAGTATAAAATCACTGGAATGTTTCGCTATTTGTACAGATCCTTTTGTTTCTATTCACAGCATTCCATACAACAGTATGGGAGCAGTGTGAAGTGGAATGCGGTGTGGAGTTACATTATTATTATTTTTTTTTTCTTTTCTTTTTATGGAGAGAGGAGAGAGGAGTTTTTTTTGTTTGTTTGTTTTTTCAAAAGAAAAAACATTTTCTCTAGGTCAAAGCATGTTTCACACCAACTAGCAGGGAACAAGTGGAGAAATGGAGCTGGACCAGAGTGATTACAGAACACTTTGAGCAGAGAGGGGGAACTATTGTTGCTTCACTTACATACTCTATTCCAGACCGGCTTGTGCTGATATTTAATAAAATGTGATATTGCTTGTAGTAATAGTCCACCCAAATATACTCACTTCAAATCTGTACAATCTATTTTCCTCTGTGAAACACAAATGAAGGTAATTAGAAGAATGGTTCAACCTATATAATTAATATTGATGGAGTCTAAAAACAAAATTGACTTTCATTACATGGGCAAAATCAGTGTTCCACAGAAGAAGGTAATGGTTTGTTCACGCCAAGATAAAGATAAGTGTAACAATACCTGTTTAGCATCCATAACATTGCATAACGTTCTGTTTATTTTAAGCATACACTGCAGTCATTTGCTGCTTTTGTCACTTGAAGTCTTTTTTTAAAGTGGATTCTAGAGGTATGCGATATTGACAAAAAAATGATACCACAATAATGGGGAAGACTGCTGACTTGGCAATGGTCCAGAAGACAATCATTGACACCCTCCACAAAGAGGTTAAGTCACAGAAGGTCATTACTGAAAGGGGTGGCTGTTCACAGAGTGCTGTATCAAAGCATATTAAATGCAAAGTTGACTGGAAGGAAGAAATTGGGTAGGAAAAGGTGTTCAAGCAACAGGGATGACCACAAGCTTGAGAATACTGTCAAGCAAAGCCAATTCAAACACTTGAGAGAGCTTCACAAGGAGTGGACTGAAGCTGGAGTCAGTGCATCAAGAGTCACCACGCTCAGACGTCTTCAGGAAAAGGGCTACCAAGCCACTTCTGAAACAGAAACAACATCAGAAGCATCTTACCTGGGCTGTGGAGAAAAAGAACTGGACTGTTGCTCAGTGGTCCAAAGTCCTCTTTTCAGATAAAAGTAAATTTTGCATTTCATTTGGAAATCAAGGTCTGGAGTCTGGAGGAAGACTGGAGAGGCACAGAATCCAAGCTGCTTGAAGTCCAGTGTGAAGTTTCCACAGTCAGTGATGATTTGGGGTGCCGTGACATCTGCTGGTGTTGGTACATTATCAAGGCCAAAGTCAATGCAGCCGTCTACCAGGAGATTTTGGAGCACTTTATGCTTCCATCTGCTGACAAGCTTTATGGAGATGCTGATTTCCTTTTCCAGAGGGACTTCAGCACCTGCCCACAGTCACCGACACTTCAGTGGTTTGGCCACTGTAGGCAGAGTGCTGAAGTCCCTCTGGAAAGGAAATCAGCGTCCTCCATAAAGCTTGTCAGCAGATGGGCTGCACTCCAAAATCTCACAGTAGGCAACTGCATTAACAGGCTGATGTAGCACCAGCAGACGTCATGGCACCCCAAACCATCACTGACTTTGGAAAACTTCACGCTGGACTCAAGGCTGCTTGGATTCTGTGCCTCTGATCTTCCTCCAGACTCCAGACTGCTGATTTCAAATGAAAAGCCTTTGCCCCTCTGAGAGACTTTAGACCGCTGAGCAGCAGTCCAATTCTTTTTTTACTCCTTGGCCAAGTAGAGCGACTTCATGGTTCATTTCTGTTTCAGAAATTGGCTTGGTAGCCATTTCTGAGGCAGTCTTTGAGCATGGCTCTTGATCGCAGCTCCAGCTGTTCCTTCCTTATTGAAGCTCTCCCAGTGTTTGGGTAACTGCTTTGACGTGTTCTCAAGCTTGCAGTCATCCCTATTTAGCTGTTGCATTTCATGCCAATTTCTTCCTTCAGTCAACTTGCATTTAATATGTTTTTATGTCTTACTTTTCCCTTGAACAGCCACCCCGCTCGGTTTTAGCCTCTTTGTGATTGCCCTCTTTTGAAGGGTGTCAATGATCTTCTGGATATTGCAAGTCAACAGTGATTCCCAATTATTGTGGTTTCAAAAACAAAGAGATACCCAAGAATTTATACTGTATGGATGGTCATTTATTGAAACTCAAATGTAAATATTCTAATATTTTGAGATACTGAATTTTGACTTTCATTAGCTGTAAGCTCTAATCATCAAAAATTAAACAAAAAAACTTTTGAAGTGTTTTACTTTACATGTAATGAATCTAAAATATATGAAAGTTTCACTTTTTGAAATAAGTTACAGAAAAATGAACTTTTTCTTATAATTCTAATTTTCTGGTGCACCTGTAAATGTGTATCTGTTTAACTGGATAACATACAGGCAGACATATCACTGAATATGGTCTTGTATCATCTTGATAGTTTATTTTTGCCAATAATGATTGGTTGACTGTATTTTCCAGTAATTACATGGCTACTTCCCAAATAAAGAATTAAGTTGGCTACTTTTCAAGAGAAAAATTGATTGCAGAATAATAGTACTGCCAAAATGTTTTTTAGTTAGTAAAATTATTAAAATTTTTTAAGTAAGTCTCTTATGTGCACCAAAAGGCTGCATTTATTTGTTGAAAAATACAGTAGTAATATTGTATGGCTATTCTTACTATATAAATAAATTTTTTATCTCTATATTTTAAAATGCAGCAGCTGTCTTCATTAACACGCGATCTTTCTTAATCATTCTAATATGCTCTGTTAGAAGAAACTTTTCTTAATATTATCAACATTGAAAACAGTTGAGCTGCTCAATGTTTTTGTGTAAACTGATACACTGATTATTTAAATTTAAAGTTCAAAGATTCACCTAAAATGAACATTTTTGTGTCTGCTCCACCCTCATGTGAACCCAAACTTGTACGGTTTTCTCTTATACTGAACATAAAAGATGATTTTTTTGAAGAATGCTGGTAATCAAACAGTTGATGGTCACATTAACTTCCATAGTATTTCTTTCCCTACTATGGTTGTCAATGGGGACCAACAACTGTTGGTTCTTCAAATTCTTTAAAATATCTTCATTAAGATTTGTACTCATAGAAATTACTAAAGTAGTCAAACCTGTTCATTAGAAGGGGCGACCCAATACTTTTGGCAATATAGTGTATATTATGACATAGTAAGAATATGGAGCTCATACTTGAGGAGGAAAAAAAACACCTATTTTATTCAAAAGCCAAAACGAAGCAAAAATCTGATAATTAAATGACCAAAAATAAATTGAAATTTGATATTTATAGCACACATTCTGCATTCCCTAATTCTACCCAATACCTAAACTTAACAACTACCTTGCTAATTACTAATAAGCAGCAATTTAGGAGTTTGAGGTAAAAGCCATAGTTAATGGTTTGTTAATAGCAAGAATTTGAACTTAAAGTGTGACCAAATTTTTCTTGCTGAAAAGTATTAAATATCAATCATACAATAGAAGGCATGTAGTAGATTGTATAAAACAGATTTAGAGGCCTTAGAAATACGTGTATCAAACATAATACAGTAGGATTTATAGGGTTGAATAAATTAAAATCTGTTTAACATTGAGCGCGTTTACACGCACGATCTTAAGCCGATTATGCTTAAGCCGAAAACGCACGTGGTCATGTAAGCGCGGTAACCCGTTTTCTTTTATCGGAGTAAGGTCATAAACGGCGTAAGCATAAACTGGTCGACACAGGTCGTTTTTTGCCTCTCACTCTGATTTTGCGCGGCATGTAAATGCAATAACCTGCTTTCTGTTGGCTTATTAAAGTGCGCATGTGTGATACGTGACAGGAACGCATTGTTAGTGCAGATTTAAGCACATTTAGACAGAGCAAACTTTTTGCTGTAAAAAAAGAAGGAAATATCACAAAAGCAGAAGACTCTTTCATGACTCAAAAAATGATAAAAATGTTCTCATCTTGTGCAGCAGAAACAGAAGTAGTTCAGTCAAAACACTGCATTTATAACTGCATGAGAGGATAATATATAAGCTGTAAGTTTCCTGCTGAGCTTTGTTTAACATCACAACTGACAAAATGTATGGAATACTTGGAGTCAGATATGCAAATGATTATATTTTGACGTCACTACAGGGAAATAACCTGATTTATTAACGAAGTCATGTAAACGCAGCTATCAGCTTACTGGTGTGCATGCTTATTGTCATATAAGCCAACAAGTTGCATTTTGATAAATAAGAACTAGTACCAGAGAGCCAGCCTTTGGTCAATCTCTTTGAGAAAACCTCTGTGGAACTCATAGATGGGGTCGACGTTAGAAAACAGGAGGGTCATGAGACCCTCAGGCATTGCGTTTTCTTTAATCACTGCACTGCGGAACCACTGAGGACACACACACACACATCAATGTGATTAGACAGTTCAAAGACAAAAGATCATCTAACAGACACAAATTAAACACATCAAAAGAACATACACACAGCTAATTGACACACCATACAAGACACATTGTACAGACAAGCCTCACACACTAAACTTGTTATACTCATGAGTCATGAGCACAGACAGCACTGCTCACCACTGTTATGACCTCCAGATCCTTCAGGTAAGTCCGCTCTGTTGTCAGAATCTCTTTAGCAATGAAGTAGGCTTTGTCGGTGGGATATCTCTGAAAATAAAAGCATACTTAAAACCATTCCTAGATAAGCTGTAAAACCCTCTATTTTATTTAACTAATTTATGCTTGATGAAATGAATGTAGAATGTAGAACATAAAAAGTTAATGCAGAACACAGAACCAACTTTGAAATTATTATCTAATTTAGAACTTAGATTCACCTAGAAGGTAATGTAGACCTGGAACCTAAAATTTAAAAGTTAATTTATAACCTTCAATTCAGAAAGTTGAATTTGACTTAAAAGAACTTAAAGGAATAGTTCACCTAAAATGAACATTTTGTCATCATATACTCACCCTCATGTCGTTCCAAACTTGTATGAGTTTTTTCTCTTATGCTGAACATAAAAGATGATTTTTTTTGAAGAATGCTGGTAATCAAACAGTTGATGGTCCCCATTAACTTCCATAGTATTTCTTTCCCTACTATGGTTGTCAATGGGGACCAACAACTGTTGGTTCTTCAAAATTCTTTAAAATATCTTCTTCTGTGTTCAACATAAGGAAGAAACTTATACAAGTTTGGAACAACATGAGGGTGAGTAAATAATGATACAATTTTTGGGTAAACTATCCCTTTAAATGTAGAAGTAGAACCTTATCTTTAAAATTAAGTTATTGTACTTAAAACATAAAACCTACAAATTAATGTGAAACACAACCCAGAAATTAACATAAAAACAAATGTAGAAGTTAACCTCGAATACTCAACCTAGAATTGAACTTAAATATTAGCAGAGTTTAGAACTTAGAAGTTAACGTATAACACATCATTTATGTTTGAAATTAATGCAGACCTTCAAACATAAAGGTCAATATAGAAATTAATATAGAAGTTAGTCAAGAACACACTGTACAACCTCAAACACCAAACCTAAAATTTTACTTAGAACTCAGTGGATTAATCTAGAACCTAAAACTAGAACCTAGAACTTATGAACACAGAAGTTAGAGTCTAGAAGATAAAGTAGAACTTAAAACCCAGAACCGAATCTTGAACGCAGAACCTATAATTTAACTTACAAGTTACAACCAAAGATTTAACATGGAACCTAGAATGCAGGGTAGAACCTAGAACTCATTTTAACTTAAAAAGTTGAAGGTAGGGGGGCAGGGGGTTATTATAGGTTAGCTGTGCACACCAAGGTTAGCAGAAAGTTTAAATAGCTTCCTAATCAACCCTAAAATCACAGGGTCATTGTCATAACCTACAATCTAGCAAATCCCATCAAAAACTATGCAAGCTTAATGGTTCTCTCTCATTTCGTCAAACTTGTTAATCAAATCCAAGGATGCCCTGAGCTGGGGTTAAACAGTAAGCTTTTCAACTCTTATTCAGGCCCGGGCAGGTTGGCATGCGATCAGTGTACCTTCCTCCTGCCCTCTTCGTCTTCCTCTAGTCTGGCAGTGCCCACCTCATTCAAGATGGGGCTCTGCAGGGGTGAAGGTGCCTGGCCAGGAAGACTGAGAGTGGACATCTGGAAAGAGGGCGACAGACACAGAGGACCCTTGGTGTTGAAAGGAGAGAGCTGTGGGCTGTCAGTGGCAGAGTCTAAGAGATGAAAAAAAGGGAGAACATGAGTTAATACTGTTGAGACCATAATAATAATAATAATATTAAATAAATAAATTAAAATAAATAATAATATAACAGTAAATGGTTTAGGGTTATTATTACATTTTATTAAAGTTTAGGAGTTTATTAAATATTTTACTTTTATTACAAATGTTAAATAAAATGTTTAGGAGCTTATTAAATAATTAAATATTATTAAATAAATAAAAAATATTGTAATTTAAATATACTACTACTACTACTACTACTACTATTAAAATGTTTAAATAGTAATCACTTAGTAAAAACATAACCACCAAGTCGACCTATCAATTGCACTAAAAATATTTGAAAAAAATATTTGGTCACCAACAACACTGCCACAGCAATTCTGACAAAGCAGAAAAGCGAAACATGCAATATATCTGGAGGAATCACATGGCCATTCTCACACATTGAGCTGTTGTTTGCAGAGCAATAAAACAGCAATGAGAGAAAAATCACACCCATTTCCTTCACCACACACTATTTAATTAAACAAAAATGAAGATAAACCTGAAAACAAATGAAAGGTAACATCACGCCTACTGTATATAAAAAGGGATAAATAGAAGAAGGGGGAAATGGTTTCTTCCTCAAAGAGGAGCAGCTCACGGGGGAAAACAAGAATGTAGAGGCTGGGCATAAACAAGGAACTCCAGATAGAAAAAGGTGGCTTTACGACCCGGAAATAATTCCTGGAGAGGATTATCAGCGATACTGCTGGGCTGGTGAGCCGGCAGTGGTTTACAGTTTAACTGGAGTGTCCCAGCGGGGATGACATAGGAGAAGAGTGGAGGGAGAGAAGGGGTCTGGAGCCAGGGTTTGGCAGTCAGCCTGAACAAACACACAGGCAGCGCTCCACACTAGAACGAGGCTGTGGAATGTAGCATAAGAAGCATATCTGAAACTCTAAAACAACAGATAGACTCATGCTAGACTGTGTTTAGTTTCGCAATTTGTATCGAATCCTATTGGTAGTTCATTATAGTTAGAAACTGTAGATGAGAAATACGTATTAACACTGTGTTTAATTAAGAAATGAAGTGTTAACAAACAACATGCATGCTGAGGTAATCACAAACAGTACTGTATATGAACTTGTGTACAGTATCATCTATTGGTCAGAATTGATCTGCTAAAAATAAATGTAAAATATAGATACAAAGGACAGGATTTATTTCGCTTTATTTCAAAGGTGTGACTTTAAGCTACTTAGTAATTAACTGTTAAGCACAGATAATGAAGACCAGTGCTTTTATTGTTAACTAAAACTAAACTTGTTTAAATCATTTTCAGCAATTAAAATAAAGCTGAAATACGTTTCGGTACGTAAACCGAAATACGTTTACGTACTAAAATTAAAACTAAAATTTAAAAAAAATTACAAGAAAAACCAACGAAACCAACAAAAAAATTAAACAAAACTTACAAATAAAATTTGAAATCTCTGAAACTAACAATATAAAAGTAAAAGGGAACTCAAAATATGAATACTTTTATAGTATATAAATAATACTAAAATAACACTGATAAACCAAAAATAAACCAACATAGGAGGGCAACTGGACATCTGATATGGGCTCAGCATTAGCACTATTTATGAATTCAGCTAATTTATTTCCTGATGCCTAGCACAGTATTTGCAACCATGTTCACTTAAGATTTTTACAAGCTAAAACGGATAAAATTACTTGAATTAGTAACAAAAGACCAGGGCATTACTTTACACAGAAGTGAACTTCTCCTTGATTCATTGATTATTCCCGTATTTGTAACATTTAACAAATGGGTAGGAGGATTCAAAATGATCCCAGACACATTGGCTCCCACTAGTTTTAGCATTGCTCTCACTTTCCTGCCCATCGGCTTGTTTTTCCTCTAGTATTTTAGCTCCGCCACATACTCTCAAAGAAACGATGATAAATAGGTGGCTCAAGACGTTGTTGACACTGGCACTGATCCATGCCATTGAGAACAGCTCCTTAAATACTGAACTAATCAAAATAACACTGAAAACCACAAATCCTGAAAAAACCATTAAGGTCACATCCTCATAAAAAAAAGAAAAAAAAAAGAAAAAAAAAATTCCATTTGTTTAAGAAAACTGTATTGGATTTTAATGAACACCATATTATAGTTGCAGTAGGTTAGGTATGGACACAGGTTATTAGAGGGGCTAAAGTAGTTCCTGTTTTTCAAGTCATTTGCTTCAATTAAATCATTTTAAAAAGGGTACAAATAAGTCTCAAATCCCAGTTACCCAAAAGTGATGTTTTTTATTTCAAAGGAAAAAAAATAGGAAATGCACACACACATATAAGTACACTATTTTCACATTAGTACATTAAGGACCTTGTTTTTATATAGCTCTTAATTTCAGAATTAAATTTACAAAAAAGAAAAGCATACTGAGGAAGCAAAAAGCAAAGCAGAAGCCTGGTAAAGAAAGGCAAATCTGGTCAGGTTCTCTTTTGTCATCAGATCCCCCAACGCACAAGGAATATATATATATATATATATATATATATAAAACTAAAATCTTGTTTCTGATGAAGTATTGTGATTCATTGTGACTTAACTTTGTAACTTTATAGCATTTCTATTTGAAATACTTTGAAGGTTTGAATTAAAAGCCTAAAAAAAAAAAAAACAGCAAAAACCAAAACGAATTGGACTGAATCTGTGCAGAGGTCACTTGATCACTTGAACATCAGGACTGACTCTCTGCACCCAAACAAAAAAAAAAAAATTGCAATATAGTTTGTTATAAATACCAAAAAAAATCCTTAAAATGCAATGTAATATTAATCCGAGACACCTTGGATAGCAATGAATGTTTTTCAACACTACATTGTAAGAAATTTTCCCTACCATAACATGTATATTTTGCATCTCTTATAAGAAAAAAAAAAAAAAAAAAAAACTGCATTTTTGTGCCAATATTTAAAGTGTGCATGTAAACAAATCAGAACACATCACCAGCTTTTAAAAATGATTTATCTGGGGGCAAAAATAAATGGTAGACTTCAGTACCTACTACGGAGTGTATCTACTATTAAACGGTGTATCGTGTTTTGAAATGTATCTGAAGTGCTAGGATGTGTTGGTTGAGTGCTAAAAATAGTTCATAGCTATACATTATAATAATCATGATCCATAATACAGAAAACGCTCTTCAGGGACAACAGTGTGACATTAAAACACTGATAGAGCACACTGTGAATATATATTAGTTCAGAATCAAGAACAGTCATATAACTGGCACACATTCACAATCTGAGACACTGATGTGTTTGACAGAAATAAGACATAAATAAAAAATGGTTTCTTGAAAATAAAGCTGCTTTGTGTGTTAAATGGGCAGTGAAATCTAAACCACAACAGCTCTCAAAAAGCAAATTATTTACTATGGATGATATGAGAGAAGATGACTAGGTTTTCATTAGTGCAGGCTGTGTGACGTTGAGTTAAAGTAAAAACAGTCAGAATTTCTGAATTACAGTATTATTTTGTTAAATAAAAAAGGTTAATTTGTACTTCATTGGTCACTTTATAGATTTGGCAACACTTAATAATAATAGTAACAATAATGGTCAATACAAAGAGAAAGTCAAAGTCATTATGTCCATGGCTCTTGATGTGAAGGAAGCACCGTTAAGTGGATGGCCAAATGGTGCCTTGCTCAGAGTTTAAGAGCAGCCCAGGCCTGGCCTCACTTGTGGGAGTAGAGAGAGGCTCCAGTAGTTTAACACCATAGGATGCAAATCTAAATTAAAATTAAATGGGCCATATTTCGCTTGCTCTCAAAATGACAATGAGAATGGATTCTTAAGGTTAATACTAAAATGGCTGTTGTTTACTACAAAGTTCACCTTAGTTGCAAATGGAAAAATGGATTTTAGTCATATGTTTAGTTACCGTTATATTCACT
Organism: Tor tambroides; assembly: GCA_021397915.2. Lineage (NCBI taxonomy): Eukaryota > Metazoa > Chordata > Actinopteri > Cypriniformes > Cyprinidae > Tor > Tor tambroides. The sequence goes on from JAFVLL020011047.1 coordinate 23,134, forward strand.
GTTTTGACAGGAGATACTGGGTGGAGAAAGAAAATGTAACACATTTTAATCATTAAATGGGACTGACAAAGAAACGCAAAGGACAGAAGAGCCTGAATCACACAGTGAAGTAAAGCAGAGCAATATGGCAGGATATTAAATGGGATTTTAAGAAAGGAAGAGGAAATGACACAAACGGCATTGCCTGCGTCTCATCTTGAGCTCACAGAACTCAATGTACTCATGGCACACAGACAGTGTTATTCACTCCAGACCCCAGAACAGAAACCCAAGGCATTTATGCGGTCTGGATGTCATACAAAAACACAACTGCACGGAGATGATGTTACCTATTAAGGCTCTGTGTAACAGTTTTCATCATTAGGAGTGCCACTGATATAATGCATTAAGTGAGGCATTCACAGGCAATTAAAGATCAAGTTCAACCTTAAAAAGAGACACCCAAAGGTAATAAGGACAGACAAAAGAAGTGTTTCGAAAGCAAACCTGCGGTACTTGTAGAATAAATCACTGCAAGAATATAGTGGATACACAAAAATGACAAAGAAAAAAAATACTTCAACAAATTATAATACCTGAATCATGTTGAAAAAGCTATTTGATAGAAGGCAGAAAGTTCCCCAATTTCTAGAAATCAAACACAAGGCACAAGCAAATAGTTCCTAAACTTAACGTAAGAAATGTTCACTACATTCATAGAAATGTGCCAAAACTGGACGTACTGTTAATGCTAGAAACTTTATCGAACCATAATTGTAATTGGGGACAACTGCTCCTCATCCACATGCTCCTATGTGCATATTATGTGCATGAGGTTAGGATTCAAGCTCTATATATTACATTCACTTTCTTAGTAGTGGTATTGACAGCACATTACAATACTCAACTACTTACATTCTTTGATGGAAAGTTAAAAAACTATACTGTTTAAAATTTTGGGGTCTGTAAAACTTTAAAAGGGAAAGGGAAGTGGTGTGTGGCCAAGTATGGTGACCCATACTCGGAATTTGTCCTCTGCATTTAACCCATCCAAGTGCATGCACAGTAGTGAACACACACCCGGAGCAGTGGGCAGCCAATGCTTTGCGGGCGCCCGAAGAGCAGTTGGGGTTCGGTGCACTAACTCAAAGGGTCTTACCTCAGTCGTGGTATTGAGGGTGGAGAGAGTGCAAGGTTATTCACTCCCCCACCAATGCAGGACCTGAGACTCGAACCCACGACCTTCGGGTTACAAGTCCAACTCTCTATCCATTAGGCCACGGCTGCCCTGTGGCAGCATTAACACATTAACTTGATCAAAAGTGACAGTAATGACATGTATGTTACAAAAGACTTCCATTTCAAATCTGTTCTTTTGAACTTTGTTCATGAAATAATTCTGACAAAAACGGCAATACGCAAGTAGCACAACTGTTCGCAACATTGACAATAAGAAATGTTTATATACAAATAAGACATATAACATATATATTAAAACAGAAAGCATGTACTTTACATTATAATAACGCCACAATTTTAATGTATCTTTGATCAAATAAATTCAGCCTTTGTGAGCACAGACCTTTCAAAAGCATTAAAATAAATCTTACTGACCCCAATCTTTTGAACTTTAGTGTGTCTGTTTAGTGTTTATTAACGTGCAGGCCGTGGGTGAATGGCTACAATAGTCTACTAACAAAAAGAAATAAATATAATATTAGGATCACACTGCAAAGCAACATGCACAGATCCAATCTTTTTTAGACAAGTTAAAAAAGTCAAAATGCAAATTTGAAAGTGAAATTTGTAAATGGTTTAAATTTTGATGCAAAAAAGTGTTTTTTGCCATACATACATGCAACAATATCCAATCTGTGTCTTTGACTGCCAGTGTAAATGCAGCCTATAGTCCAATCAGAATAGCTGAGATGGAATACATGTCTGAAAGTTAAACAGCAGGGGGCAGAGTGGAGCAACTAACTCTAAAGTAACAAAAACAAAAATAACATCGCCTCAAATTTGCTCTTAGCAGCAATGGCTGTCAGGTCCACTGCTAATTAAATAACAGCCCTGAGTAGGGTGGTTCATTACTGGAATAGACTCATGCAGTCATCCTGATATAAAAGTACCTTCATACATGCATGTCAAGCTTATCTTAGTAATGTATATTTTCTCCTTGTTCATTTTCATTAAATGAGTTTTCCTCTTCAGACAATTTAGTTCAGCTGTTGAACGAATATTTGCTATGAAAATCAATGCTGAACTCACTTTAGGACACCGTGAGGTCAAATTTATATGGACAAGAATTGCAAGATATACCTAATTAAATAAAATGAAATAAAATTTAAGCAAATTAACGTATTGTGGTAAGATTAACAAATCAAAACATGACAAGATAAAACTGTCAGTTAAACTTTTTATCCCTTTGTTTAGATTTCCATAAGATTTTATTTTATTATTTTATTTTTACAGCATGATACTTCAGTAAAATATTTGCTATTCACTTCGAGAAGTTCCAGGGATGTTTTCTTTACCCAGGAAGAACAAGAGCCAGGCATACGGGAGGTTTCATAATTTTCTGGATTTAAATCTATTTTAGAAAAAAAAAAAAAAAAAAAAGATTTGTGCCGTAATCTTACATGTAACGCATACGGCCATTTTCATATTTCTCCTGCAAGCCTTGCAGCCCTAATACGGACGATTCAAGGAATTGAATACAATTTTCTGTTTGTTTTTTCAAAGCTCCAAATGCTTATAAATGAGAAAATAAGTAAAACGGGTACAAATAAGGTAAAGATATCAATTCTAGGTGCTACAGCCATTTAATTCTCCTCTTCAAATGGTCACAGCACAACTTTAGTAAGTAGCCATCCAGACTACTAAGCAAATGTAAACCGTTAAATGTAAACGGATAATAAATGATTGAACTATATAATCTGAGAAATGCTAATGAATCTTACTGTCCTACAAGAACTCACAGCACATGATTCAAAAATAATAAAAACAGAATGAATCAACACCAAATAGAGAGAGATAGAGGAAGGAAAGGGCATGTAAGAAAAAAAGTGGTAGATTAAAGCGCTAACAGGAAGTGCCAAAACTATAAGTACTGATTACATCAGGATAAGGTGGACAATTAAGTGCTTGGTCATGTTCTGCATTTAAAACGATAACTGCTGCAGTTTAATGGGAGTGACGCTACATTTTAAGATGGGTGGGGCCTGGTGGGGGCTCCCCAATGCCTAGAGCCCTGAGATTTTGGCATTCCAGAAGGAAGCTGTCTAAATCTGCCCCACTCACTAGTGGATTGCTAAAGAAGAGGTTCTGATCTGGAGGCAGACCTCCATCCGACCCCCAGTCGGAGTCGGAATCTGAGCTGCCGTCAGCAGAGCCCTCTGTGGCTGTGGGCGGATAGCTGAGCTGCTCCAGCTGCTCCACCAGATCGTTGAACTGCATGGCCGAACTGTCTTCCGAACGCACCGAATACGCAGGGAAGTTAACCATCGAGCTGGCCTCAGATAGGTTCTCAGAACCAGGCAGACGTAGGGAGGATGAGGAGTCGAGACCTCCGAAACCGAGCGAGAGCGAGTCGCCGACAGAACCTAGTGGAAGGTTATCTAGCGAGCTACACTCGGAGCGGTTGTTGACCAGAGAACTGGTCTCGGATCGGCCAAAAGCACTTTCAGGGAACGCGTTACCGTTACTGTTGAGGTCCTCAAGACCGAGAGCGTACGTGGCGGGCTGAACGGAGACTCCATCGCCATATTCGAACCTCTCAGGATTTTCTTCGTCAAACCCATAACAGTAGGCCTCCGCACCGCCAGCGTAAAATGAAATTTCAGCCGGATCGTCATCTATGTACTCTTCGCTAACATGCAGCTGCGTGCAGGACATCGGAATCTGGTACGACATTTGTCGAACGCGCATTATCTCTGCCTCAAACGCTTCAGGTGTGAGGAAGCCCGTTTTCGCCCCACAGCTTACGCCACTCACCCCTACTCGCTCGCTATCCTCATTGCCATTTTGGGAGGGCCGTGCACTAGGGGAACTACTCTCTACACACACAAACGAGGGGCCGCAGTCTCCTGCTGCCTGGTAATGAGTGGCACCTGGGAAGGCGTAGGTGGATTGGGAGTTGGTCTTGATGGAGTCCTGCTGCATTGGGCTGGGGGCTCTGGCTGGCTGCTGCGTCTGCTGGAGATGCACGGGTTGGTTCGGGGTCTCCGTCCGCATGGGTGAGCTGGGGGCATGCAGGGAGTGGAAGGAGGCGGTGACAGAGGAAGGAGGTACTGGAGACCTTAGACTGTCATTAAAACACAGATTCTGAAACAGATGGGTAAGGTAAAGAGAGTGGATGAAAAAATAAGTCAGTTGTTATTGTTCTTAATGTTGGCATTTGCAGTCGAGAGATTGGCTGTGTCCCTGATCTAAGACTCTACTGACCTGTTTTGGCACATCAGAAGCCAAGGAACGTGTCGACATGCGAATCTTACTGTTCCTCCTGTAAAAATAGCATAATCATGGTCAACCATGAATGACATGGAGAGAGAGAAGCACCAAAACAAAGGGGTTAACAAAGGATGGTGCAATGTACAGTACAAAACTGCATTCAGGTGAGACATTGAAAAATATTTACCTCTGGTAAGGAGTTCTTCTCAACCCGCTGTCCCTCACATACTCAACAAGCTGCTTCTGAGTCCTCCCACTGTCACACACACAATGCGTTTTAACGAACCAAGTAAAAGCAACAATTTGTAATCAGAATATTCTTTAAAAAAATCTGTGATATACACCAGTTCAAAAGTATGGGGTTGGTAAGAGGTTTAAATGTCACAAAGTCTGCATTTATTTGATCAAAAATACAGTAAAAACTGTAACATAAAATATTACAATTTAAAATTTAAAATAACTTTTCTATTTGAAATTAATATTAATTGAAAATGTTATTCAGTCCTGTAAAAAAAGCTGAATTTTCAAGAACATTTCTTATTATTATCAATGCTGAAAACGGTTGTGCCGCTTATACAGTATATTTGTGAAAACATACATTTTATTTTCCAAAGATTCTTTAATTAATAGTTCAAATGAAAAGCATTTATTTGAAATGGGAAACTTTTGTAACATTTTACATTTCTTATTTCAGATTTTAATACATTTTTAAAAATAAATTAATACTTAGATTTAGCAATGACACATTAAATTGATAAAGTGACATTAAACTATCAATTTAATGTGTCATTGCTAAATCTAAGTGTTAATTTATTTTTAAAAAAGTATTAAAATATCTTACTGACCCAAACTTTTGATTGGCAGTGTTACCTCACAATATATGAAAAAATTATTACCAAATAAATAAATAAAAAAAGCCACTAAAAAACCCTTCCAAATCAACTTCCAAACACAATTACAAAATCTTATATTTGAACAGTAATGTGCAGTACAGTGCAATGCAACACATTTATCAATAAATAGTTAAAAAGAATTTTTTAAAATCTAAAAAAGTCACATTTTGGATAGCGTTTATGGAATACTGAAAAACCTCTTAGCTACTTATGTAATTAACTAATGTTAAGTGCAGAGTTCCAGATATTACTCAATTGCACATTACTGTAATTACACCGATACTAATTGTGAACCTTTGGTACCAAAAAAACTCATTTTGTGACAAACATCACTGAAAGTTATGCAAAGATTTAGTCAGTTCATTCAATGAAGGTTTCCTCTGACTGATTTAACTAGTAGGTCTGTTATAGTGGTTGTACTGTATGTTTGTTTTTGCTTGGAACTCACAAGGACCGTTGAATAGAAAGACTAAGAACCAGCACTAAGAAATATCTCAGGTAACACTAGCATAACCACAACAGCAAAAAATTTAACATTTCTTCTGGAACATCATGTTAAATAGTATATTACCAACCCACGTCAATATAAGCACCTGTATCTGAAGGAGGATCCTCTGCTGAAGAAGATGGCTTTGGATTTGGGCTGAGGCTGATCTAACAGACGGAAAAACGAGTGATGCTCCACACAGTTCTTCCAGAAGATCTTACACTGATCTCGACTGCCCATTAGAAATTCCAGCGTATCCTGATGAGGACCCTGTGAAACGAAAGGTTGATCAGTCACTGAGAAAAGACTGAACTTAAGACGAAAGGCAACAAGAGGAAGCATATGGTTTTGATTCTTAGCACTCCATGTAATTGATCCCGACAGAATAACAAACGTCACTCTGAATACATTTAAAATGTTTACACGGGGTAAGAGACGGATGGCCCCATCCAACCAAGCTCCTGAGCTTGTACATTTTACTTCTACACTTGAATCTGTATGTCCCAGGAGTCCACAGACTGATATCACAGCATTGTATTTCTCCAAAATTGTCTATTTTGTTGGAGGTATGTATTTAAAGTCTTTGTCATATTAGACTAAATTATATCCCCTTTGAATTGAGGCAGTGTGTCCACATGTTTGTAAATGTACATATATATATATATATATATATATATATATATATATATATATATACACACACACACAGTATCTCACAAAAGTGAGTACACCCCTCACATTTCGGCAACTATTTTAGTATATCTTCTCAAGGGACAATACTATAGAAATGAAACTTGGATATATTTTAGAGGACTCAATGTGCAACTTGTATTGCAGTGAAGATTTACTGTCCTCTGAAAATAACTCAACATACAGCCATTATTGTCAAAAAAGCTGGCAACAAAAGTGAGTACACCCTAAGTGATAACAGCTACACACTGTTTAACCATGCAAAGCCACATGCCCTATTCATCATGTTCATGTTTTTGTCTGCTTGACAGGGCCATGCAAATTTGTGTATCTTGTTTTAGAGCAGTTAAAATTTGGTACTTTGAGTACAATTCTCTCATACTGACCACTCTGACCACTCAAAACTCTCTGAGGATTTGAGAATTAGAATTGTTGCTCTCCACAAAGATGGCCTAGGCTATAAGAAGTTCGGTAACAGCCTGGAACTGAGTTACAGTACAGTGGCCAGGGTCATACAGAGGTTTTCCATGAAGGATTTCACTCGGAACAGGCCTCGCAAGGGTCGATCAAAGAAGTTGAGTCCTTGTGCTGTGCGTCAGGTGCAGAAGCTGGCTTCAAACAACAGACGCATGAGTGCTGCCAGTGCCAGCATTGCTTTAGAGGTTGCAGAAGTGGAAGGTCAGCTTGTCAGTGCTCAGACCATACACCACACACTGCAACAAGTCGGTTTGCATGTCCATCGTCCCAGAAGGAAGCCTCTTCTGAAGCTGGCTCACAAAAAAGCCTGCAAACAGTTTGCTGAAGACAACCTGTCCAAGAGCATGAATTACTGGAACCATGTCCTGTAGTCTGATGAGTCTAAGGTAAACTTGTTTGGCTCAGATGGTGTCCAGCATGTGTGGCGACGCCCTGGTGAGGAGTACCAAGAAAATTGTGTCTTGCCTACAGTCAAGCATGGTGGTGGTAGCATCATGGTCTGGGGCTGCATGACTACTGCTGGTACTGGGGAGCTGCGGTTCATTGAGGGAAACATGGATTCCAACATGTACTGTGACATTCTGAAGCAGAATGCCCTCCCTTCAGAAACTGGGCCAAACAGCAGTTTTCCAACATGATAACAACCCCAAACACACCTCCAAGATGACAACTGCCTTGCTGATGAAGCTGAAGGTGAAGGTGACGGAGTGGCCAAGTATGTCTCCAGACCTGAACCCTGTTGAGCACCTGTGGGACATCCTCAAGCGGAAGGTGGAGAAGCACCATGTGTCTAACATCCAGCACTTCCACGATGTCATTATGGAGGAGTGGAAGAGGATGCCAGCAACAACCTGTGCAGCTCTGGTGAGCTCCATGTGTAGGAGGATTAAGGCAGTGCTAGATAACAATGGTGCCCCTACAAAATATTGACACTTTGGACACAGTTTTGACATGTTCACATAGGGTGTATTCATTTTTGTTGCCAGTTATTTGGACAATAATCGCTGTATGTTGAGTTATTTTTAGAGAACAGTAAAATTGTACTTCTATACAAGCTGCACATTGACTACTACAAAATATATCCAAGTTTCATTTGTTTAGTATTGTCCCTTACTAGAGGATATACTAAAATTGTTGCTGAAATGTGAGGGGTGTACTCACTTTTGTGAGATACTGTATGTGTATATATATATATATATATATATATATATATATATATATATATATATATGTATTTGATAAATTTGATACCCACATGAACCTCTGGGTGCAATTTAATTAAAAATCTTTTCCTCTTGAAGCTCAGCTTCCGAATCTTTGACCAGTTGAAGGTGTTAATTTTGGTGTGGCCCTGGAAAAAAAAAAAAGATAAATAAAAAACAAATACATACATGTGAGACCACACATCAGCTAAATTTTATATGAATGTACTACAATAATAATGCATTAAAATGCACTAATAATTAGACTAAAATACAGCACAATTCAACTAAAAGAGAAAAAGTTGTGTATGTACCTGAAAGACTTGCAGGCCCATGTGTGCGACAGCCAGGTTGATCTTGGTGCCTTCTCGGTCAGCGGCAGGATGAAAGCGAACCCCATACATCTCCAGTTTACGAGCGATCTCCAGAACCTGGAAATCCGATTCTGCTGGGGTCTGCCCACTACAAGCAAGGAAGCAAAGACAAATATTGTAGAAAATATTTAACAAATGAAACAGTACAACAGCAAAAGGAATTCAAAGGAAAATGCAGAGTGGTAAAGCATATTTTGTAGCCTAGAACAACATTTTATAGCAGAACTTTTACATAACCCCACAATTTAAAAGACAAACCATCTTCTGTACTCACTAAATAATAACGTCATTAAAACATGTTTACCATCCATTTATCCATTCTCCAAGCTATACTGTATTATAGATCAGTAATTATAGTCAGTAAGATTTTATTGTTGAAATAAGCCTGAGAAAAAAAGCTTTTGAATTTTGTCGCATGATCCTTCTGAAATCATTCTAATATTCTGATTTGGTTCTCAAGAAACATTTCTTATGATTTGCAACGTTGGAACCAGTTGTTGCTTAAAAACTTGAAAACAAAGTTGGTTAATATTTTTGTGGAAACCAAGATACTTTTTTCAGGATTATTTGCTGAATAAAAAAGTTCAAAAGAACATAATTTAGGCTATATTATATAGAAATTTTTGTTTAAAAAAAACAAACAAACAAAACAACAACAACAAACAAACAAACAAAAAAAACTTTACTCTCACATTTGATGCATCTTTGCTGGACAAAAGAATTAACTTATTTTGAAAAAAAAATTTGTTTTTTCAGTAGTGCATATACAGTACCTCACTACCTTATATATTCTATTCAGTTCAGTTTTTGTATAGCGCTTTTCACAATACATAATGTTTCAAATTAGAGCTTTGCAGAAAATACTTGTTTCAATGTTTTATATATATCTCTCTTACAAAACCTGTATCTTACGTAAAGCAGGATATATGTTCTAGTAGTTTCAAGTAGTTTCTACGTAAAGTGTGGGGGATGGGCAAACATTTTCTATTAATGTTGAGTAGCATTCAGGCTAATCGTGGGCAAATGTTAGAGCAGTGCCAGATCATCAGTGCACTCTAATTTTGCTCATCCTTTAAGCTGTTCAATCTGCTTAAGCCCCTCCCCTTCCCTTGTGGCCGTATGGCTAATAAAGAGCCTTGAGCCACTGGATTACAATCACAGCCTCACATAGCCGCTGGCACGGCCAACCTGCAATACTTCTCTCACAGCCAAAGCCTCAGATTAAATGCACCAGAACTGCAACGTTACGAGGAGCCAAAAGCACAGGGCTGATACACTTGAGATTTTACATTACAAGCATTATTTAGCATTATTTTTAACATTTTTGATTTCCACGATATTCTTACTCCTAGATATGGCACAGATACCTTGTTCAATGTAAATTAGATTTTTTTTAAGCCCATTTTGTCTTCTGCCAGGCAAAAGTTCAATTCTAAGACTAAAACATTTCTAAAACAATTTAAGTATTATTCATGTCTGTACCACAAACTGTGTGGAACAAGTTACTTAGGGCATTAGCATGAGCAACAAATGCATCACTAATAATGAAGATGCTGCTAAAACATTTAATTTTACATCATTATTTATTTATCTGGATGGATGATCCATTCAGAGCTTGAAAAAGGATCATCTGTCCCATATTATCATATTATGTCTAATAGTGTCTGCAAGCTGTTAAAACAACATCTTTCCAAAGTTCAAGCAGAGAGAGAAACTGCAGTCCACCTTTAACTGCCTCTAAACCCCCATAAACTGCCACACACAACAATCACATACACACTATCAGATCTCTTCTCACCAAATAAACTCAGCACCAAATGGAAACAGACTGTCATTCAAGATTACCAAGGGAGTCTTATTTAAAGTTCAGTTGGATGTTCCGCTTGGAAAAAAGGTCTCTCATACCACGCAAATGCTTTTAACAAAACTGGACATGAAAAAGATAAACCTACTTTTGTGCCATAAATTCCCTGTATTGATTCCCGGTGGTCAGCTCAATGAAATTTACAAATGCAAAGCCTGACAGGCTGAGATAAATTAAAGAGAACAATGCACAAGCCTAGACTGTCAGGCCAAAACAATAAATGTCTTACATGTGTCTGCGGTGGAGCTCCATGATCTTTTCTTGCACACGTTCCTGATATGGCAGCACTTTATTCATCTTCAGAAACTCCCTGTCTGCTATGTCATCGTAGTCACCGATCTCAGCTGTGTGGTGGAAAAAAAGAATGGTAAAGGTCAAAGACAAATAAAAGAAACGGAAAAACACATGTGCCAAGTTCTTAGAAATGTACTGTTTGTATTCATGTTGGTTTCATATGGTATTGAAAAACTTTAATACCATTTTAAATTGTTAAAGTTTACTGTGGTACCAAACTTAAATTCAAGAATAGTTTTCAAGTGTGTTTTAAAAGTAAAGTAAAATGCATTTTTTGGAATATACAGAATATATGGCATGTGTCATGTCGGACCATTCTGTGACACATTTGTATCTCTCTTTTTTTTTCAGTTTGATACTAGTCACTATTCCCTGCCACTATATGGACAAGGACAATGTTTTTTTTTAAAAAAAACAACAACCTCTTTTGTGGTCTGAAAAAGAAAGTAGAGCATAATGCATTGGAACAACACCAGGGTGAGTAAATAATGACAGAATTTTCAATTTTGGCTGAAGTACCTCTTTCAGCACCAAATTAGCTTATTAGAATGACTTCTAAGGTATCACGTGACACTGAAGACTAGAGTAACGGCTGATGAAAATTCAACTTTGTCGTTACAAGGAATAAATTAAATAAAAAAATAGAAAACTTATTTTAAATTGTAAAAATATTTCACAACATTACAGTTTTTACTGATAAAATAATGCAGCCTAAGTCAGCATAAGAAACTTCTTTTCAAAAACATTTTAAAAAGATTTTGAACAGTAGTGTATGTATATTATTTTGGGGGGTTGCACCATATGATATTTTACTAACCTATAAAAATGTCAAATTATCTGATATTTCAAAAGACTTACTGACCTTGATACAGAGTAAGAAATAAGATACAAGAGTCCTCTCTACAATATTGTTTTATGATATTTTTATACAATAAAACACATATTCAAGCCACTAAATGTATGAATTTCATTTTTAAAGGGGTCATGAACTGAGAAATCAAAATTCCCTTGATCTTTTGGCATAAGAGGTCACTGTGCTATAAAAACACCATGCAATTTTCAGAACTCAAAACTTTCTCGTTAGTTTCAAAACAGTTTATATTGAACCCAATCTACCAAAACAACGGGTTGTGGAACGCCCCACTTTATGATGTAATAGTGTAGCTAAACACCGCCTCCGCAGAAGATCAACACCTGCTTCTACATCACTGCCTGTTTAGCCCCGCGCACCGATTCGCGCATGTAGTGTAAATAACGAGAGAGGCAAACGCAGGTCTAAGCAGAAAACAAACAACAAAGATGGCTCCGAACACAACATGATGCTGTGCAGTGCCAAGTTGTGGAAAAACACAATCTTTGCATGGTCTTCCTTCTGATCCCAGCATTAGCAAAGAGTGGATGAACTTTATTTTGAATGAAGTGCCAGACCGCATAAGTAAGAACTTGGTTTTTTGTTCACTTCATTTTACCGTGGATTCGTTTACAAACAAGGCACAATTCGATGCAGGATTTTCAGAAAGATTGAAATTAAAAGACGATTGTGCCGGCTATACTGGATCCGATGAGTAACTGTTTTTATTACGTGGTCACTATTGCTTTGTCTGTTATTACAGATCGTTTGATATGTACTGAGTATTTATGCATTTTTAACCTAAAACACAGTGGCACCCATCTGTGAAGGATGCAGGCTGTCAAACATACACAACTATTAGTCAATCACAGGAGTGGGCATTTACTTCGAAGTCTACAATCCACCACGCCTATTCAAACAGAGTGTTCTGATGAGGGGGGTTAAAAACAGGACAGAAAATACCTTATTACTTCTAAATGATTATGTTTTTTTAATGTATCTTGATAACATTTTAAGTGGACTTCAGAGGACAGTACAAAATAATAAAAAGGCAGTTCATGACCCCTTTAATGCATTTTTGAATAAGATTAACAGAGGCAGGAAAAAAATAACCATGTCAATGACCTACAACATTACAAAGCAGAGACACAACAGAATCAGTGTAACGTAACAGATTTAAAACACTATGGAAGACACGAGTCAGGACTTCAGGTACACTAACTGATCTCATATTATACATACATTGCACCAAATGAGATGCCAGCAGGGCGGCAGTGTTTTCCGTACAGTTCAGTCGGCCCTCTATTAGATCCCTCTTGATTTGCAGAGAAAACAAGTACCTGGAGGAAAAAAACAAAACAAAAACAAAACAAAAAAAAAAACTTAAATTACAAGCATCGTTCACCTTGTCAGTATTAAAACATGGATGATGATTCTGAACATCCTACCTAGTAAACTCCTCCTGAAGCTGACCAGGATCTGGAGGAAAGAACTTCACTGACAGCCGAAAGAGTGTGTTCATCGGCCCTGTGGATAGTATAAACACACAGGTTTCAAAGACACCAAGATCCTCTGATCTCTAAGCACAACACAAAACAGAAAGTGTACTTACGTCTCACTTGTTTCACTATAAGCTTGGTGGGCTCCAACCAAACCTGTTGAAACAAAACAGTCCAGAGTAATAAGACTGGCATTTCAGCTTTTAACCACCTTATAAAATCTAAGCAATGAATAATACAAATAATCTCTCACTCTTTCAAACTACATCTGTTTCTGGGCTTTCAAGAAAGCACTAAAACTGAAGAACATCTCGGTCACAGAGGCCACAGATGAAATCTTGATATGCTGGCCACACCAAAAACATATTTCAGGAATTTTTGGAAAGCTATTATCAGCTATTATTCAAATGCTCTGGGATATGCACATTTTAAATTCAAACCTCTATCCTTGCCTGTTTTGGGGTCTTGCATAGATGCGGATGATCTGTTTTAATTGTGTGTGTCTGCAGAGTTTGTAGACGCCATGCTCCTCAAAGCACATCTGGAGCTGATTGTGGCAAGAATGTACCTTTTCTCACTCCACCTCCAGCTCCTTATGCTCCGCTGACCTCTCATCTTTTATGGAATCATCACAACAACCCCGTACACACACATTCCACACCTGATTCAACTCTCTCCAAAAAAGCTGGCTTGGCACACTCAAAAACAGATGGCCAACAGACTGTCTCCAGTATTCATCTCAAAATTACTCATGAAACCTTTTTTTTTTTTTTTTTCGCCAATGATAAAGAAACCAAAATGCATTATGGTGATAATTAAAATGCTATGCTGGTGGGTTTATACAGCACAACAGCCCTTTGTCAGCAGCTTCAGCATTTTTCCCAGTTATTTTCTCCATAGCGATTTAAAAAAAAAAAAAAAAAACAGTTCTAAGCAATGAACCAATTCAATAATAAAACAAAAAGTAAATAAAAAAACAAACAAAAAACAAACCAAAACACAAATCCAAAACAAAAAGCAAAAAGCAAATCAAAAAACAACAACAACAACAACAACAAGGCTGTAACAAAAACAATACAAAACACTTTTGAAGGGATAGGGATAATCCACCCAAAAATGTAAATGTTGTCATCTACTCACCTTCATGTCATTCCAAACCTATATCTTTCATCTTTCTTCTGCTGGACACAAAAGAAAATATTTTGAAAAATGTTGGTAACCAAATTGTTACAGTTCCCTTTAATTTCCATTGTATTTTTGTCCATGCAACAGATGTCAATGGGAACCAAAAATGTTTGGTTACCAACATTCTTCAAAATATTTTATTGTTATTGTTTTCTACAGAAGAAATAAATACAGTTTTGGAACAACAAATTATGAAAGAATTTGTCATTTTTGGGTGGACTTTCCTTTAAACCTATTTATTAGTTAAAAAAAAAAGGCCTAGCTTAGAATAGCTTATAGTTGCCCTGTAAAGCACATAAACAATTTGTCAGCAAATTAAGATTACATTGATTATGTAACTGACTTAAAGGTGAAGTGTGTAACTTCTGTGCCTGTGGCACCAAATAAAAATGTAAAAAATAATGACTGTTTTCACACAGGTTTCCTGAAAATTCATTTCATTTGGCAAACAAAGGGAGAGTTCCATTTCTAACTCACAATATTCAATGAGAGTCAGTGTTGCAATCAATTTACTGATGGATTACTTATTTTCTCTGACTATTAAGCAAGGGTAAATATTTTAAAATTGAAAAAAAATTACAAACTTCACCTTTAACGTTTTGCTTCTACTTTAGCCTGGATCACATAATCCTTTAAAGGTGACATATCATGAAAATCTGACTTTTCCAGGTTTTGAGTGTTATAATCAGGTCCCAGGTGCATCTACCAACCAAGGGAACGTGAAAAAGATTAACCCAGTATCTTTGTTTTGGTAAGCCTTTTTCTGCAAGCGTCTGAAAAAACGAGCGCGTCTGATCTGGCTCCCCTAGTGACGTTGCAAAGGGATCTCATTATAATATTACTACCCCTTAATTTGTAAGTTTCCACCCACGGCGCCGTCATTTTGATTTCGCAAGCGACAACGGTGTATCAATTCTAATGCCATGGCGAAAGTTTGAGCAAAACATGCTAACTGTTCTGCCTTTAGCTGCACAGACGATCACAGAGCACTGTTTACAGTCCCAGCCTCAGAGGAGACAACAGAGCAGTGGATTTATTGATTTATATACACAGATCCAATATTAACATGCGATTTAGTTCCCAGCTGTTTACCTTCACAGTCATAACCAACTGTTTTTGTAACTTACGCGTTTTTAACGTAAACTTGTGTGTGAATGAGAACTTAGTTTAGTACTCACATGGTGTGACAGCCACTTTCTGTCCGTGTGCTTCGGATGTGCGCACTCAGAAAACCGTATATCAGAAGTTTAAACTAATATGGTTTAAAATAAAATGCATGATTTCAGTGCAATAAACATGATAATCAGAACCAAAACAGATGTTTTTAGCAGGTACGAGCTGTAATGGCGCAGCTCTCTTCTGGAAAAGGGGACGGGGAGCAGCAGCTCATTTGCATTTAAAGACACATGCTCTAATATAGAGTGTTTCTGCTTCCACTCAAAATAGGCATTTTCAAAATGATATAATAAATTATCTGTGGGGTATTTTGAGCTGAAACTTCAGTTACATTCTGGGGACCCTTGAGACTTAGATTACATATTGTAAAAAGGGGCATAATATGTCACCTTTAAAATTGACAATGGGCCCAACGCATCTACCAACCCAGAAAACACGAAAAAGAACAACCCAGTAATTTTGGAAAGCCTTTTTTTGCAAGCTTGTAAAAAAACGAGGCACTCAGATTTCGCTCCCCCTGTGACGTAGAAAGGGGATCTTATTAAAATATTACCGCCCATTAATCTGCAAGTTTCCACCCATGGCGCCGACATTGTGTGTTTGCAAGTGACAACCAGTTCTAACAACACTGTGAAAGTTCGAGCAAAGCATGCTAATTGTTCTGTCTGTGGTTGCACTGATGAGCACAGAACACTATTTAGAGTCCCAGAATCAGAGTAGACAAGAGAACAATGGATTTATTGATTTATTTAATGCATATTAAGCTGCTGCCACACAGATCTAATATAAGCGATTTCTTTCCCAGCGGTTTACCTTCACAGACATAACCAACTGTTTTTGTAACTTGTGTGTGTTTTTAACATAAACTTGAGTGTAAGTGACAGTTTAAGCGCAATAAGACATGAAAGAATTTTAATAGTGAGTTTAGTACTCACATGCCTTGTGACAGCCACTTTCTGTGAGCGTGATTCGGATGTGTGCGCTCAGAAAACTGTATATCAGAAGTTTAAACTAATATGGTTTAGAACGCATGATTTCAGTGTGATAGTCATGATAATCAAAACCAAACAGATGTTTTTTTAGCAGAGTATCTAAGAAACGAGCTGTAAAGACACATCCCTATTCTAGAAAATGGTGCGGGGAGCAGAAGCTCATTTTCATTTAAAGAGAAATGCACGAAAACAGTGTGTTTCTGTTTCCACTCAATATAGGCATTTTCAAGATGACGTAATAAATGATCTGTGGGGTATTTTGTGCTGAAACTTCACAGACGCGTTCTGGGGACACCCAAGACTTATATTACATATTGCAAAAAAGGGGAATAATAGGTTTCCTTTAAATGCATCAAATCTTGTCTTTAATCAATTGTAAAGTCTCTCATTTGTGTGTATAAATGTATCGTTTTAATGACGTCCATTTGTAGGCATGTTCTAAAATATCATGGTGTGTTCTTTAAGTTTTTATGGCCGTATCAGGGAGGTTTAAAGGGAACAGGAAACCTCTGGGGCCGAGAGAGAGGCAGCACAAACAACATAATACACCTCCTCGTCTTTTAACCCATTAAAACCGGATCACACATCTGTGTGTGTTTACCTTTAAGACCGGATCACGCATCTGTGCGTATTCACCATTAAGCCCGGCAAACGCATCTGCGTCATTTTGAGCGGTGTCGTCTTTTTCAAGGCACATGGCCAATTATATGCACTTTAATTGGCCGAAATATTCTTGGGGTGAGTGACAGAGATGCTTAGGGATTTTTTTTAAACTCATGTGACTAGTAAAATGCTTTGTGATTGGTCGAAATAAGCCTACACATACAGTTTTATTTTAAGTTTTATTTTACTGTCTTTACTGTTTTGGTCGACATTTTTAAACACCGTGCTAGCGATCCGTCATGACTGACTCAAGTGAAGGAAGTGATATTGATGAAGTTATGGAGGATGACACAGGACCAGATTCAAATGATGATTTAGATGTACCAGCCGATCGCGTAGTTAGAGAGCAGTGGATCTTAGCGATGTTTCGAGAGGACGAGGAGGATATGCGCGATTTCGTTGGCTTCCAAGAAGAATGGAAGACCGACAACTTTCACTCTCGTGAGAAGATCCCGTATAACCGCGAACCAGGCATCAAGATAGAGCTTCCAGATGTTGTTACACCAATACAGGTATTCTCCCATGTTTTCACGGAGGAGTTGTGGATGCGACTTGTAACAGAAACGAATCTTTATGCTGAACAATCACGGAGCGCAACTCCATCAAACAGCAAGTGGGTACCGGTCACAGTTGTTGAAATGAAGACTGTCATTGGACTGTGTCTTGCCATGGGGATCCTTGACCTGCCATCACGTAGAGATTTCTGGCGTCAGAAAAAGTGGCTTTTTCGAACGACCATCCCCCAAGCCATTTCAAGGGACAGATTTGCCATCATCTGGAGGTAGGCTAATAATAATAACAATACACACATACTGTGTGTGTGTGTGTGTGTGTATATATGTGTCTGTGTGTGAGAGTGTGTGTGTGTGTACATGTGTCTGTGTGAGTGTGTGTGAGAGTGTGGGGTAGCGAGAAGGGCCTTGCGCACCGCGTTGTGATGGATCTGGCTAGACCATACATTGGGTCCCATCTCTCCATTTTTATGGATAACTTTTATTCCGGGGTGCCGCTTTTTGAAGATCTGAAGGCTCATGGTCTGTATGCGTGTGGCACCGTTCGATCAAACAGAAAGGGAATCCCCCCAAAACCGCCTGCCATGGATAAGCATCAGTACCAAGTGTCTCAGAAGGATGACCTGACCTTCTGTGCTTGGCAAGATACAAAGGTCGTTCTGGTACTGTCAAATTACCACGAGCCCATGGCAAAAGGGACTGTCAGGAGAAGACAGGGAGACATCCAGACAGAGGTCACAGTGCCAGCGTGCCTTTCTGACTATCAGAAGCACATGAAGGGGGTCGATCTACTGGATCAGATGACAAGCTACTATCAGTTTCAGCATCGGTCCAAGAAATGGTGGCGGAGGCTCTTTTTCTTTTTCCTGTCGGTCAGCTGCTACAATTCTTACATTGCTGCAAGGAGTGTTGGAGCCTACAAGGGTGGCTACAAAGAGTGGCAGGAGGACCTTGCACAGGAACTTGTCACCCCTGTGACAGCAAAGAGTGCTCCTCAGTGCCCTGCAGCACCTGTGGCAGCCTCAGCCGAGCACGACTGTGAAAAAATCTTCGACAAGAGAAAGATCTGCAGGGAATGTTCACTGTCGAAGAGTGAGGCCCGTCCTGGTGCAACAGTGTATGGCTGCAGACAGTGCAATGTGCCACTGCACATTCAGTGCTTCGGAAAGCATTGCCGCAGCACTCGACAGTGAATGATGAGTTGTGTTGAGTTGAATGTATGAGTTGAGACTGTACTGTTCTGTTGATCTGTACACTCACCATCAAGTTATGAATATGGTTTCTTAGTGCTATGGTTTCTCTGACGCTTTTATCAAAGGCGACATCCAAATAATACAAGAAACAAAATTAACAAATTAATATTGAAATTGTTATGTAAAGAAGAAGTAACCCTCTGTTTTGTTTTGGGTTTTTTCTATAACTTTTTATCAGTGATGTTCACTTGTCACTTTGGTACCTCAAAAGTATGAAATAATGGCTGCAGACAGTGCAATGTGCCACTGTACATGCAGTGCTTCGGAAAGCATTACCGCAGCATTTGACCATGAATGATGAGTTGTGTTGAGTTGAATGTAAAAGTTGAGACTGTACTGTTCTGTTGATCTGTACACTCACCACCAAGTTATGACTATGGTTTCTTAGTGCTATGGTTTCTCTGACGCTTTTATCAAAGGCGACATCCAAAAATACAAGAAACAAAATTAACATAAATTAATATTGAAATTGTTATGTAAAGAAGAAGTAACCCTCTGTTTTGTTTTGGGTTTTTTTTCTATAACTTTGTATCAGTGATGTTCACTTGTCACTTTGGTACCTCAAAAGTATGAAATAATGAAATAAAAACGGATCTGTACTGATTTTCAAAATATTCTTGATGTTTTTGTTGTTTATAGATTTTTTTTTAAAATTCAGTTAAAGATTATGGCCAAGCAGGTCAGTCAAGTTGAAAGTCAAAGAAGTAAGCTCTCAAATGCTTTTTATTCCATGTTTTTATCTGCTATAGAGCCTGAGAAATTAAGATTTTAGTAGGCGTTGACAAATTTTGACAAATATTTCTGGAAACCTTAGGTTTTGGGAGGGGGTTTACAGAAAAGTACTTAGGCATAAAAAGGCCTTTTTTAGCAGGCGTTTTAGGCCTAAATGGGTTAAGAGCTTAGCTGGGTTTTCAGAGGAGCGGGCCGTTCACAATCCCGTCTTTGTGTGAGCAGGGGGACTGTTTGTCAAGTGGCCACTTACCCAGTTCATCTGCAGGTTCTGAAACTCCAGACCAAAATAATCGGTCTCAATGAGATTGATCCGTCTGAACACTCCAGAGTAAAGAGTTTGCCCATCCGCTTTTGACTATAAGAGAGAGAGGAAAAACAAGGCATTCAATTAATACATTTATTTGAAGAAAAAAATATATATATTATTTGCTTATTAACAAATAATTACAATTAATGATTTAATTGTCCATTTCCCTTTAATGCTACATATTGCACAAGATCAAGATGACATGAATAGTAATATTTTAAACATTATATTATCTTTACAAAATCCAATAAATAAACAAATAAACAAATAAATGAATATTTCTCTGCACTTTCCATTCACACAGATTTTTTTTTTTTTTTTTTTGGAACCAATCCAAAATAATTATAATATTATGGTAATATAATTTTGATTATTATTGTTGTGATGAATGTCAGAATATTATGCATTAGTAATACATTTCAGAAAGGATGAAATGCACAAATAACACAACCTTTCTTGTGATTCTTAATATTGATTATAACTGCAATTCAATCAAATAATTAAGCGTAAGCCTAACTTATTCTAAGTTCAAAGCTGTAGTTCATGTCATATAGCATGGTTTACATTTCTTCATATTTCTTTTCGGTTCTTTCTTTTTCTTTTGAAGATGATGGGGTTGTGAGGGGTAAAATATTTAAATATTTCTGTGGAAAAGCAGCTGCGTCTGCAATGAAGTCGCTGGATATTTGAGGCTAATGGGTGTCAGAGGGAAATATCTGTGGGCTATATGAGTAATTCTCCACAGCATGCAGCCGGGCCAAAACCAGACACAAGGCCACAACACAGTCAATCTCTGAGATCAGCTGGACTGTCTGTTGTAAACGTATAACTGTGAAAGGCTAGGAGAACATCTGAGGACATTTCAGGGCACACAGGCGGTTAAACCTGCTTAAAGAGAAAAGGGTTTTCCCTAAAAAAAAACGAACTCAGGGGTTTGTCATTACAAAATGAAGGACTAATTACTATGTACCCAGAACACACTGCGCTTAGGTTTTGCCATTTGAGCCTGTGACTTTCTGGGAAAACTATACAGCAGACAGCTGTTTGTAATGTGAAATGTATTTTTAAAGACCATAAAAACAGCCTGACTTAAATTGGGCCGGCCAGATTGTTACCCTCCAATTCTTTGGTACATTTTAAACTTGACTGACTCTTTCGGCCTTTAATACAGTTTCTTAAGTAAAGAATGTTCTCTCTGTGCCAAGCAGGGCAGGTAAGCACCTTCCCAAATGGCTTCCCCTGGGCTCTGCCAAAACCCGCATCAACATGTACAACACAATCAGTGTGAGGAGGAGGAGGAGACGGACCATTCATAGAGAAATTCAGAGAGAAATCATAACGCTTGATTCAGCATTTTTAACTGGACTGGATGTATTGCCTTTCATTTATAACAGTCGAATGCTTTTAATAGTTTTAATGGTTATTTTGATGTGAAGAAATTTATGATACCATTTATGATACCATTGTTGTTTTAATAGTGGCATGAAATACATTAGGGCTGGGTATCAAAACAGATGACTTGATTCAGATTTAGAATGAATTTTTAATTCCATTTTGGGATATTTCATTGAAAAAAAAATAAAAAAAAATTACATGGTTTCCTTAAAAAATAAAAAATAAAAAAAAGGCACCAAATTAGCATATTAGATTGATTTCTGAAGAATCATGTAACATTAACATTTTAAAATATATTAAAA
This sequence comes from Tor tambroides, assembly GCA_021397915.2. Taxonomy (NCBI): domain Eukaryota; kingdom Metazoa; phylum Chordata; class Actinopteri; order Cypriniformes; family Cyprinidae; genus Tor; species Tor tambroides. Next base: position 44,709 of record JAFVLL020011047.1, read on the forward strand.
TAGAAAACAGTTATTTTGGTAACACTTTAGTATAGAGACCAATTCTCACTATTAATTAGTTGCTTATTAGCATGCCTATTATTAACATATTGGCTGTTTATTACACTGATAAAAATGATTTTGTGGTGAAGTAAATACTACATAAAAATAAATGTAATTTCTACATAAAATAATTTAGTTCAGAAAAAAATGTAAAAAATAAAGTAAATTCTAGATTAGTACTCAATTTAAGCTTGTAGAAATTAAAGTGTGAACTTATAAGTATATTTTACTTGGAATTGTTTGTTATGTTTACAAGGATTCTTTAAGTAAATATCAAAGTCATGATCCCGTTGTTCCCATCATGCACTTGGGCATGAATAATTAATAAGGTTAACCTTTTTTTCTGTTTTCGAGATGAATTTACACAGTTTTGTGGTTGGTTTTGTTGTTAGGTTTAGTAACTTACTGTTTTGTGACATCTGGAGTTGATTTTCTACTCAAAATGACCCATTCATACTCAAACACTATCCACTGATTGTCACCGTCATTGTGTATCATGTGCCAAGTATTGAGGTCTCTGTGTTCATTTGGATGGCAATTCTATTGTGTGGACATATTATCTTAAAAGGATAACAAGCTGTCTACTTGCTTACTTGTATGTTTGTAAGTGAATCACATGCTGTAATAGCATGGTTGTTTTCCAGTGCTACATTGAGTAAATTTTATGTCTGAGTGAAATGTACTTAAGTGTTGCAGATTTAACTTAATTATTTTAAGTAAAAATTACTCATCAACTCTTACTGGCCATGTTAAATTTACCTAATTCCTTTGCTAATTACTTAATTAGCAAAAAAAAAAATTCAGTGTACCTTAAATAGAATTTAGTAATATTTACTTAATATTTTAACAAATGTTAAGTCAATTAATACATAGATTTTACTTGATTCTGGAAAGTGTGTTTTACTTAAAAATTAAAGCAGTAAATTTTACTTAAAAAGTGTTAGTGCAAATTGTTACAAGGATTTTATTAAGTAAATTTTACATGTTAGTTTTTTCAGTGTAGTACTTATAAAGCACATATTCTGAATGACCATATTCTGCATCCCTAATCCTACCCAATACCTAAACTTAAAAACTACCTATTAATAAGCAGAAAATTAGGAGTTTATTGAGGCAAAAGTCATAGTTAATGGTTTGTTAATGGCAAAAATTGGACCTTAAAATAAAGTGTGACCTTTATTTTAAATTGTAAGAATATTTCACACTTCTTGAACAGTAGTGTAAGCTATAATAGTAAGTCTATAACCTACAAAGAAAATAGGCAAAAATGACCAATTGAGGGATTTTGATGTACAATCACTCAATTTTTAAGGTGCTACAATAGAGTACTGAAAACGCATGCTAGTATGAACGCATCTTCGATGTTCTCACGTGTGAGGTGTGTCTTAAGCTTGGGAGTGAGTTCTACAGACTCTCGGTTCACATACTTCATCAATAAATGGATTAAGTCTCTTTTCTACAGCTTTCTCAAGCACCCTAAACTAAAAGGCCATTAGAAGTACAGCATAACAAAACTAAGCTGTGGATCAACTCAGTGGTGTTGAGTGACTGCAACAAGGAAATACCACCCAGAGCATATTTTCCATGTGTCACAGAGCAGAAACCGCTGAACCTTCCAAGCTCATAGACGCTATCCAGTGAGTAGGAGTTTCCCTGTTACAGTTGTAGTGTCAGCTGGGCAGGTTTATGGGTCAACAGTGGCTGGGATTACTGAGCAGCAGATGTTCACAGTCTGGGGAATCTTTCTTGTATTCACCGAGCCAGCTTGGCAACTGCTGAATCCAAACTAACAGTAGTGTGTAAGCTTTTTCATTTAGTCTGTCTGTGAACAGAGTCTATGTGATCATGCGTTTGAGCGCTGACTGTGTTTGGGCATGTTGACATCTCAGCAGGAGGTTTCTTTCTCACACACAGGTAGCAGCTTTTGCTGTGTTATAAAGATTCTCGCCACACCTTGACACCAAGTGATAAAAAACATTGTAAATCATTAACAGTTGTAAATGCATGGCAGTTACAAGAATGTATTACAGTGTTTGCTGTTTCATGGCTACTGAACCTTCAGCGCCACAGGCCCTCAGCAAAAGAAATCATATTATATAAAAGACAAATAATACATAAAAACAAACACAGCAATTTAGTCTGAATGACAAGCCAATGACTCTTCTAAGTGGTTCTTTTGCTGAACTGTTCAAAAAGATTCACAAGTTTAGTGATTTGAATCAAATCTAAACTAAATGAACTCACTGAATCAGAGCAGTGAATGATTCAACATCTGACTTGCTTAAAGTCACAATTAAACGCAAGTAGCGGCAAAAACCTTTTTTCTGTACTGTGAGATATATCCGAATGTAAAGGTTCAAATCAGAAACAAATATGGCAGGGACTTGATTCTATGCATTAATTGATGTTTTTAGATATGAGAGTTGCACTGAAAATTTGATTAAACATTACAAGAAAAAAAACAAAAAAAAACAAATATTAAACAAATACAGGGAATGGAATTTACTGTATAGCGTGGAATGTCATGGAATTTGCCAAATTTTGGATGAATAAATCAAAAGTAGGATGATACGGACTAGTGTCTGTGAATATTAATCCGCAAAATACTATTTAAATATGAATCCTGCATGTTCTGCGTGTTTCTGTAGTGGCACAGACGGTTTTGTTTACTACACACATACTGAACCATGCGTGACTGAAGCGCAGTTTTTTCAGCCTCTGCTGCCTCAATATGTGAGTATATATACTGAACACATAAACATGATCTCTAGAACTGCTCTGACGATCACTTCATGAGCATTTCACTGTTTATTTTGAGAAAAACTATCACATCACATAAGCAGAGAAACTTAAAATAAAAGTTTGGTTTAACTTAAAGAAAGTGTGACCGAAATATATTAAGCTACTGATGTATAATGTAATGATACTACTACTACTACTACTACTGATACAATTATTATGATTAAAACATTTCAAGGATTATTTACCAGAATTTATTTACAAGAAAAATGTAAATGCACAACACAGAATTTCTTTAAAAAATAATAATAATAAAAAATAAAAATAAATTATTTTTTTTATAAAAATAAATTATTTAGATATGCTTTGGATTATTAAAATTTAATGAAACTATTAAAATGGAATCCAGAAAATTAATGGAAAACAGAAATTGATAAAAATAAAACTAAATTTGAGGGGAAAAAAACATTACATAGGGCCTTGAAAATGTAATTTTTGTTAAACTTTTAATAAACTGCTGTTAAATTGTGTAAGTTTCATGATTTCAATTAATTAGACATACTTTTTGATTAATAAAATTTTATTTACCATTAAAACAGAGTCTAGAAAAATTCAAATGTAAGAAAACAGAACCCAGAAAAATTAAAACGGAGAAAACAGAATTTGGGAAAAAATAAAATGGATTTCATAGGGCCCTACAATAAGATCTCTGATGTGCATTTTCAAAATGGATGTTGAATTTTCATGCAAACTTAAAACAGTAACTTAACATCACTTAGCAGTTAACACCACTGACATCCATCTTAAAATGAAGCCAATTTTGTGTCCTTAAATACTGTGGAATGCTGTTCACATGTATCAACTCAAATCACACAAATCAAAAAGTCACAGAAAAAATGAGGCAGCCCCAGCCAAATGATTTTATGAATGTAACAGCCAACACATGACTGTACATATTAGATTAACTATTTAGTTTAATATTTAGCTCGAAGTAAGAGGAAAAGCTCTCAGAAAATGTGCTGCAGATGGCTACATTTTCCGACTTTTCGTCACCGTAGCAAAAACGTACAAGCAAAGCAAACAAAAAAGTAATTGTAGCTGACCCTACTCTCAGGTTCTTGACCATGAACTCATTTAAGAGCACAGATTAACACTCTCCTTCACTCAGTACTCTCCTTGTTACAGACATCAACTAAATGCTTCAGGAATCTGACCCTTAAAATAAACAGAACCAGGCCATTTCATTATAAATCTGGTTTCTATGCATCAAGTCCCACAAGCGACGTGTGATCGGCACCTGTGGCTAACATCTCGGCAGACAGCTGGACATACAGTGAAGAGTTTGTCAGCAGTTAAAATGGGAGTTAATAAGGATCAGAGAAGGGTTTAAGTGTACCTGGCATTACTAACCAACTGCTCCAGTGTGCTGCGTCACTGAGGCACTTAAACGCCTCGCTATATCCTGCCTTATGAACCAGACTCCCAGAGTGCAGATTCAACATGAACAGTACACATGAGGTGTTCAGTCTCATTCAACAAGCACAGTACAGAGCAACACATTATCTAGTTGTAGATGTAATGTGATTTAGTCAAATTTAATCAAATATCTCATGTGTAGACAAGTTCCCAGAAGTTCCGCTATGATTCGCTCTTTTTTTTTACCACAGTTTTTGTTGGCCCATCACTAGGCCCAGCTCTCATTTTCAGTAAAAAGTTCTTGTAACATTGTAAAATTGACTGGACATCATTCTTACATTGTGACCATTCAAAGCATTTGTCTCTGTGGTTTTTCTTTTAAAGAAATTTTCAATTGCACAATAATGTAAGCACTACTTATTGGACCTTTCTTTGTTTGTCCAACAAGCTGGACTGGAATGCGGATAAGGAAAATATACTTCAGGCTTTAAAGTCAACTGAAAACAGAAAAGCCTTGTTTGAAAGCATTTACAAATTATAATTTAAGTGAAAAAACAGATCATTTGGGAATGAAGGGTGACAGTTTGAATCCAAAGAAATCCATTTCACTTGTAGCATTTCTCAAGTCACATTACAAGTGACCTGGCAACAGCATTTTACAGAATTTTTGGATAATATTCATAAAATTGAATTTAAAACCATCCAAACATATGGCTTCTCCATAGACCTGTGAGCAAAAGCTTGAAGTAGCTAAAAAGTAACTAAAAAGGATTGGTCGGATGAAAAGTGTCAAACTGCAATAGATTGTTTTTAATATATTTGGGTTAAAAATAATAATAATAAAGAGGAGGACATAAATTGGGTACAAAGTTGTCTTACCATCTCTATTGCATTGTATCCATAATTTAAAAGTCTAACTAGTGTCATTGTTTAAATAAAGCTAATACATTACATTAATATATTATTTAGGCTAATATATTATTTAGACTGAATCTGTAACAACTAACCAAGTCTATTAGAATCTCAACAATACTGTACAGAGAACAGACATTAAATGTCCCTTTGGAAAGGCTCTGGTAATAATGAACTTGATCTGTGCTTGAGCAAATCCTCTGACTTAAGGTCAAAGCCAGCAACGGCCGCCAACAGGGCCAAACCAATGAAAAGCCCAATCTGTCACGCTTCAACACCCTCAAATTATATCAGAGTGAGAGATGGCAAAAGTTGTCATCTGAGTTGGGGGTGGCGGGGGCTTGAAGCAATCAAGAGACGCTGGCCTCTAGGATTTTCCTCATGGCCAGCTCTCTCAAAGCAGTCACTAATTTGTTCCACTAATTGCATCGTATGGTGGATATTAAGCAGGCCAAATGAGAGAGTGTGTGTAAGGCTTCCTAGTGCTGACTGTACTGATAGGACAGATCACTGACTATTTGAAAGCAGTTTTGTCAATGTTGATTTGCTATACAAGACTGGAACTAAATATTTAAGCATATGAGTGTACATCTCCGTCTTTATAAATAAAATCTATCAACTTGTCACATAGGATTTCCATAACAGCAATTTCAAATAATCAGTAGAAATACAAGTGAAATTTAATAACACAATAGGTGCACAAATAAAATACTGTAGTATTTAGTATTGTTGCTTATTATTTTCACGTTATGGCTGATAACTGATAAATGCTGAATAGTATAAATTCTATACTATTTTGTCTACATAAAATAAATGTAAAAAATAAAAAACACATTATATAACAAAACAACAAATTAATTGTTTAAATTCTATAAAATGAATTTAGGCATCATAGTATGAAAAAATTGATATTAATTTTGAGATTTTCTCAAGATTACTTTTAACAGTGTTATTAAATTATTCCTGTTTTTAAATGATCATGAAACCTTAAAACAGTGTTGGAACTTTTGCCATCCTATATATCACATGTACACTACCAGTTTTTTAAAGAAGTCTCTTCTGCTCACCAAGCACCCATTTATTTGATCCAAAGTACAGCAAAAACAGTAAATATTTTTAACTATTTAAAATAACTGTTTTCTATTTGAATATATATTAAAATGTAATTTATTCCTGTGATCAAATCTAAATTTTTAGCATCATTACTCCAGTCTTCAGTCAGTGTCACATGATCCTTCAGAAATTATGCTGATTTGCTGTTCAAAAAACATTATTATTATTATTATTATTATTATTATTATTATCATCATCATCAATATTTAAAACAGTTGAGTACTTTTTTTCAGGATTTTTTGATGAATAAAAAGATCCAAAGATCAGCATTTATCTGAAATAAAAAGCTTTCGTAACATTATACACTATACCATTCAAAAGCTTGGAGTCTGTATCATTTTTTTTGGGGGGGGGGGTTATAGAAATTAATACTTTTATTTAGCAAGGATGCTTTAAATTGATCAAAAGTGATGATAAAGAAATTTATATTTCAGATAAATCCTGTTTTTCTGAACATTTATTCATCAAAGAAACCTGAAAAAAAAAAAAATTCTACTCAGCTGTTTCCAACATAATAACAATAAACGTTTTTTTGTGCAGCAAATCAGAATATCAGAATGATTTCTGAAGGATCATGTGACTGGAGTAATGATGCTAAAAACTTTAAAAGCTTTGAAATCACGGGAATAAATTACATTGTAAAATACATTCAAATAGAAAACATTATTTTAAACAGTAAAAATATTTCAAAATATTGCTGTTTTTGCTGTACTTTGGATCAAATAAATGCAGGCTTGGTGAGCAGAAGACACTTCTTTAAAAGCATTAAAAATCTTACTGTTCAAAAACTTTTGACTGGTAGTGTATATCACATTACCAAAAAAAAAAAAAAAAAAAACTATACCAATATTAAAACTAGCTAAAATAAGACGTTAGAGACGAAGAGAGGTCGTTGTATGTTATATATAAATTTATCGAGTGAAATGTATTGTTTAAACTGCAAATGATCTACATTACAGCAAAGCTGAATCACAGTTCATTCCAAGCAATTACAAAAATTATGTTTGCCTTTATTACTGAGGACTCTCTATTTAAAGCTGTCTGACACAAACAAACTCACAATCAAGTCATCTATATGTCTTTAAAGTTTAAAGGCTTGTCCAAAGTCTGGACTTCCTACTGCTTATTCTACCACAGTACTACTCATGCCACACCAACACAATCCGCCCAATACTCAACTGTCTACTCCCACCCACCCCATTCTTCCCACTTGCTCCTCTTTAGCCTGTCAACCGAACTATTTATGAGCTTGTTTGCTCACGCTAGACAAGTCCTGCTCCACTCCCTCCTCCAAAATCTCATCAGCCAGCCCCTCTGTCTCCACTGTTCTGCATTCCCCAGTGATCGAAGCAGCCCCCTCACTGCACTGACCCCTCCACAAAGACTCATCTGTGCCTCACACAAATAAAACACATTCACATATAGTCATTAAAACACACACATCGCTCTGCAGGTCTGTCTTAAACACAAAGCAGGGAGTGAACACCAGTGCTTTTTTCCTCTGCTATTGATATGAGCTGAATAAAAAGGCCCAGTGTTATTGAGCTTCCTAGTGCTTCGAGGCGTGGGCGGAGCCCTGAGCCTGCTGACCAATCCCATTCGAAACTCTTTTTTGTAGATCCGCCCATTTACCTGTGGCTCCCTCACTGTCAGTTGCAGTTGTTTTGATTCTGAAAGCACATTCAAAAATGGCTCCAACATTAACAAAGGAAAGAATCTGGGTACACCGTCTACATAAACAAAGAGGGAATGTCTACTTTGGGACTTTGCGCAGCCTTACACAACACACATTGTTTTATTAAGAAGAAAAACATACATATTATAAGGGAGGAATTTTGCCAGTAAGGATTGAAGTTGGCACAAGGAGCCAGCATTCTTGGAAGGCATGTTTTACTTTCTGTTGTGCCATTAATGTCATTTACGTACAGGAAATGTCTTTTAATGTGACTGTTTCCAGGTCTGTGCAGGTTCAAAGACCGTTTCTGGCCACTGGACATTCTCAGCGGTTCAGCTTTGAAAAGACAGGCTGTTTTTTCAAGGCCTGAGCCAGTTCAAACATCCAACGCAGCAATTAGTGTCTATTTTTACTTGCACATCAATGGAGAACAAGCCCAAGATTGAATTACAAGTGTGTAAAGTCAAGACAGATCAGTTTTATGATTCACATGAGTCGTGAAGTAATGTTTATCACAAGTTCTTGAAAATATTCAAAGCGAATGATAAAAGCGTCAATGACAAATAAGAGTGCATGATAAAGAAAAGGAAAAATCCTTTAAAATTTAGTTTAAAGTGCAACATTCTTAAAAATTTGAGAAATTAAAAAAAAAACTAAAATTAATGACTCTAAAAAACAATTGTTGCTTAACTGTGAAGTTAAAAATAATAACTCTAACATAAATAATGATTAATACATTAATTCATGATAATTACCAAAAATATTTTTCTGTACACCTTGAATACATGTCTGCATACATTTTAATTATTAAAATATGGGAGTCACATTTTGCAATGTCATAAAAAGGTCAAATTATGAGAAATGAAGACACTGACCATGACACAGTCATGAGGCTTTTCATGGGTTCTCTTTGATGTCAGTTCTTGTTTTCTGTTTATTTCACAATATTGAACATTGTTTTATGGAGGAAAATTATTTCTTGATAATTATTGTTATTATGATAACATAATATTGTTGCATATTGTTGCTTATAATTATTTTCATGCTATGGCTGATAACCAATAAATGCTGAATAGTATAAATTCTATACTACTTTGTCTACATTTAAAAAAAAAAAAAAAAAAACATTAAAATCAATTGTGAATTTAGGCATCATAGTATGAAAAAAAGGGATACTATTTTTGAGATATACTCAAGATTACTTTTACATTATTCCGGACAAAAAAAAACAAAACAAAAAGTGTGCCACGTCATTGACCCAGAAGTCACTGTTGAAACTATAAGTGTAACATTTTGATGTATCATCACTAAAACTTGCAGCCTGCTGATAAATTTGTAGACTTGTATAAAAAGTATTTGTCCAGACAAAGAGGACATTATCACCCGGCTGAGGTGTATTTATATCTGTTGCACAGTGTCATTGAGCAGATAAAGGGGACTCTCTACTCTCTCTCTCCACAAGCAGCTGTGAACAGACCCTCATTGGAGAGTATTTGGCAAGGGTCCTGGTCCTGGCGCAGACTCAGCTCAGTAAGAGAACCAGTGTGACATGCTACCACACACAACCTCTCCTGCCTCTTCGGGACTGAAAGCAGGGGCTCTCCCAAAATGCTGGCCCTGGGTTGTGCGAGAGGTCTCTGCAGTCTCTGTTTAATGGCGTCTATTTCTGCTGCTCCCCCCGCAGAGGCCCAGTGCTCCAGTAGATTCCTCAGAAGGTCACAGTAGGGCTTGAATGGCGTGCAGCGTGCACTGGTCAAATTCCACGCAAATGTGCTTATGCGCATGCTCTCTCTTTGTTTCAAGGGCTGAGACAGCATATGGCGAACTACATTATAAAAACCAATGGTCCAACTAAGATGAGCCCACTTCATCACAGCTGGCAGAGTCATTGTTATGACTACAAATTTAGGTCAGTGTTGTAGTTTTGTATGCACTCCAATGGAAATGTATTGAACAGATCGGACTCCTGAAGACCCAGGGTTATAGTTAACAAACTTTTGCATTACTTGAAACAAAAACTTAGGGCCAGATTTACTAAACAGGGCAAATTAGCGTTAGAGCGCAATTGCATAAAGGTGCAGATGGGAGGGAAAATTCTGTGTGTGATTTACTGACAATGCATACATTAAAGAAGACAGACACAGCCAGATCATTTCTATAATGACCAGCGCAATCTACCAAGAACAGCGCAAATTAGCACCTGCTTTAAAACATGCTTTTTTTGGGCATTAAATAATGGCGTAAATTCCAGTAATTTGTCAAGTGCAAATGTTAGTAAACTGCATTGCGTGATTCATTTTAATACTCTCCTCCCATAAATTTTGCATCTGAAAGGGAAACTCATACAAATGCATATTCAATAAGGTCAGGCGCAAAAATAACTTTATCCACGCCTTTTCAGCGCTAAATCTTCACCGCGCGTCTTTAGTTAATCCTGACAGTACTATTTTAACGCCAAAAGACCTGGCCCTTAAACTTATTTTATTCCTGATGTACTAAAATAACTAAAACTAAAAATTGATCAAAATATATATTTAAAAAAAAAAAAAACTTACAAAATATCACCACGTAGAACAAATTCACGTGAACTTGTGTAAATTAAAGCCTGTCATTGACTTTGACTGACAGCTTGAGTGATTATTTGGGAGAGCGAGCAGAGGCCTGCGTCGTCCAATGGGTGTGGACGGGACAGGAAGTTTAGGCTGTTGTAGCGGCTTCCTCATCACTTCCTATTGGCCTAGTGAACAAAAACACATGGGGAGCCAGACGTCTGACAGTCTCAGAGTGTTCCGAGCCTGTTTATACTGGAAATGTCAAGATTGCAAATCATCTCAAAATATGCACCGAAAAATTAGCTGTACGCTTGATAACAGACACTTTACTATCCCATTATGCAATGGGAGCTAATCAGACTCAAAAAGGTAAATAAAGACAGAAAAAAATGTAAGCTAAGTGGCTCTATTCTAAGCATTATAGGTACCAAAAAAGTTGTTCCAACAGTCAGGTAAATTATTTGTGTTGCTGTTTTATGTATGTCATGGGTCAAAGAACAGGCGGGTCACAGGATAATGTCAAGATGACAGATGTAGCATGTCCAAGAATGTATTTACAAATCAACAGTTCTTCTTTGCATACAATACATGCTCTACATACTAAGGATGCAGCTTATGAAATTCTACTTTCTTTTCAACAGAAATCCATTGCATAAATATTGACATGTACAGTAATTACTATAATAATTTTAGTATTACTACAACGACATACACTACAATTTAGCATAAGTAAGAATTTTAAAACAAACTCTTTTATTCTGCTAGGATGTAATTGTTTAAATATGACAGTAAGCACAATTATAATCTCACAAAAGATTTCTATTAATTAAAATGATCATAATTTCCCCAAAGATTTAAGCTGCACAACTGCTTCCAGGAATAAATTGCATTTTAAAATATATTAAAGTAGAAAACAGTTCTTTTAAATTGTAATAATATTTCACAATGTTACTGTTAGTGCTGTCAACATTAAAGTTTTTAAATATACTTTTATATTACAGTCATTTCACATTCAATCTTCAAATTAATGTAAAAACAACATAAAGACAGTATATTTGAATATTTGTTTAATGGCTGTTTTTATGACTGGAGGTGAGTATCACTGATACCAATACTACTGATGTCTCTGCGAAATTGTTCTTTTTTGCTAATATGTAACCATTGTCTATAGGCATTCAACATAACAGTATAATTGAGAGCTATCAATTTTTACATTTATTAGACTTTAAAAAATAACTTCACATAAACCCATTATAATAAATGTCATATTTAGCTACCTGTGCCCTTCAGCAAGCAGGAAATATACAGAAATTGGATAAAGTTATTCTACTGAATAAGTTCCTACTGTTCTACTGAAGCTCCCTCGTCACCTGTACCGTTTCCACGTTCGTTTGACTAGTGCCTGCTGCTGAGGCGAAGTTGGAGTGAAAGTCTCCTGTTTGATGTGGTCGAAAAAAAGAGACCGAGGCAGCAGCTGTGAGTGGGGTGGCCACCCCTAGCTACGCCCCTGCGTTAAATTTTTTTTATATCGTTAAACTGGAAAAATTAATCGCCTACGTTAACGTGCTAATTCTGACAGCACTAGTTACTGTTTTTACTGTATTTTGATCAAATAAATGTAATAATTGAGACTTTATCAAAAATGTGCAAAACATCTTACCAACATCAAACAATAGTGTACAAATGATTTGAAGCAAAAAAAATATTTAAATGAGTAGACCAAAAACAAGAAACATCACAATCTGTGTTTGATGTTGCAGTTACAGGTATGTAATATGATTAATACTTGTAAATTCTCAGTAAAAAGTGAAGTTCAGACAAATAAGGAAAAAGATGAAGTGGAGTAATTCATCAACATGTCAAAAATAGAGACAAGTTGTCATGGCAACTGACGGTGCATCACCACATTACCACATGCTTGCATCTGACTGTGTCGACTGTATCACTGTAAAAAAAAGGACTGTGATTTTAACGGTAAAAAGCTGTGAAAATGCTACAGTAAAAACCTGTTAAATGGTTAACGATAAGTTCCCCTACAATACGGTGAAAAACTGTAATAGACATTTTTCTTTGAAATAACTATGTTTCTTCTTAGTTTTTTCTTATCAGTTATGTTTATTAGGGTTGTATGTTACATCTAATGTTGTTAAATTAATGTTTGTTGCATATTTCAGCTTAATGAGTCTCACCATGATGGTGTTTACGGTTTGTGTGAATGACATTGTGCACCATCTATATATATATATATATATATATATATATCTATATATATATATATATATCTATATATATATATATCTATCTATCTATCTATCTGTGGAAAAGCTGCTTGTGGTGAGCTTTGGTTCATCATGTGACTTTTATGACATCACCTGATTTTGATGGTTTTCAGTATAGGTACAAAACAGATTTCAGAACTTCAATATTTTGGTACATTAACATTACATCAGTTAAAGAAATATGTTTTTTCATTGTAAATTTAAGTTAAATCCGCAAATCCTAAAATGTTGCTACCATATTTTTTACTGTAAAATTCTGGCAACCACAGCTGCCATTTTTTTACTGTAAATTTTACTGTAGATTTTTTTTACAGTGTATAACAGATCCTTCACAAGATCAAAGATTCCAATAGGAGAGAGTGGCATCAGCACTGATGAGACAATACTGCACAATTTAGATGATACACAAATTACACTTGGCCAGATGCATCAGGAATACAGTGAGTCTCAAACTACCTACTATCAGTGATCGAATGGTGATCTGTATTGAACGTGTTTCAATTAAACCTGGTCTTTTCATGATCAGATCAGCTATGCTATCAGTCAAACACATGAAGCGTACAAATGTAAACAGTATTCACAATTTGACTACAAATCCCAAAACGAAAGTTAAAGATGTCCACATAATCCAGCTACAGGGGTAAAAGACCATAAATACATTTTCCCTGATTTCAAAGTTGGAGAAAATTATAACTCTGGTAAACGCTGTGGAGCAGAGAACAAACCTATATCCATAAATACATGCTGAGGCTTGGATTGCTGCAGGCCTTCAGAGTTTAGATGGCAGCACAAATTACAAGTTGGTGAGGCAGAGGAGCGGCTCACAGATGAAGAGAGCAGGTCAGTGGGTTTCCGGGTGAACTGGGAATAAGGTTAGAGGCAAAACAAACAGACTGGTGCCCAATATGCACGTGCATAAGCATTCATTCCCTCATGGCAAATCATTACAGATTTTGTGGGCCTGCCAATTCCTAAAATCAAACAGCTGGAAGTTTTATGCCACCTTAGGTTTCTAAAAGAAAAAGTAAAAATCTAATTTATTTTTTTAGATTTTATACTTTTTATTGGTCTTTAATGTTTTGAACATATAATACATTCATTTATATCTGTTTATTACGATATGTCTCAAACTGTCCCCCCCACCACCTTTATCAACTGAAAATAAACAAGATTCAAGCATTCAATTTAATAAAATAATAATAAAAAAGATGAAGGCGAAGACATCTTATTTAAGCAAATTTTAAGACATTGTATAATTATTATTGTTATTGTTATTATTAACTATCAGGCTACAGTATTTTTAATTTTTTTTGCTTTTATTTTTTTACTCTTGGTTTGTAAGTCATTGTATTGAATTTTTGCTTAGTATTTTTTTATTTTTTCCTCTTCCTTTTTAAATTTTTTGATACGACAGTGAGACTGGAAATAATTTGAGAGAAGAGAGAAGATGAGTTAAGATGCAGCACTCAGAGTTGAATTTCATTTAAAATAATATAATATATTATTATTATTATTTTTGAATTAATGAAAATAAGTTGTTCAGTTCAGTTGTTCAGAGAACCCACCGGCTTGTTGATTATGAAAAAAAGTGTCTGTATTTGAACAATGAACAAACCTGGGGTTTTAAATGTGTACATTTGGAAAACGAAATCAAAACAGCCTCATCACAAGCGTCACCAGACAATGCATACTTTTGTGTATGTTTAGACTAACATGAACAGTAGTTCAGCACATCTGTCTTCATTTCTTTGGTCTGGTAGTTTAGTCCTGAGGGTCAATTTGTGATATTTTCCCACAGCTCTCACACTTGTGTACCTGGGTGTGCATATAAGAACACAGTCCCATCTTGGAAACAGATGTGGCAACATGACATCAGACCCACAATGCAGTGAGCACACGTGCACACACACACACACACACTCCTGCTGAGAATAAACAAACCCCTTTCATGAGCAACACCAGACTGCGTTACCGCTGGTTTGTGCATCATGGAACAGATCACGAAACCATGTTGCCTTATGAATCATTACACTCAATCTGCCTAATAAAACATCCACATCATCTGACAACAGATCAATCAATACCACAATTCAAACACACTTAGCAGTGCTAAACTAAGTGTAATGGAAAACATGTTCCAATGCACTCCTGAGGAACACTAGAAAGAGTAATAAATCTTTGAACCAGAACTGACCCCATTGTTCTTCCATTATCTAGACGTAATACGAACAGTCATTTACCTCCAGCAGGGTCTCCCCGCTTCAGTACAGCATGTTTGGTGGTACCACCGCATTCCAGAGTCCTGTAGCCTAATAAAGCTGGATAATGACCATTTTCCACTCTCCCGTGTTTGATGTTTGTAACAGGGGAATTCAAAGTGCATTGTTATCTGATCTAATCATGTGAAGTTCTCAACCTCCTCCAAAACACTTAGACTGTCTTATAACTGTCTTATAGATAATCTTCCATATCAATCCAGAGACTTAAAGGAATAGTTCGCCCAGAAATGAACATTTGCTGAAAATGTACTCAACCTCAAGTCATCCCTAGATTTGGAGAAATTTAGCTTTACATCACTTGATGGATCCTCTGCAGTGAATGGGTGCCGTCAGAATGAGAGCTGATAAAAACATTACAATAATCCATAAGTACTCCAGTCCATTCTTGCATGCAGTCCAATGGAAATGTATTGAACAGATTCGACTCCTGTAGAACTAGGGTTAGAACAACCAACTTCTTAATGATGGATTTATTTACTAAAAACACACAACTTTGCTTCACAAAATGTTAACTGATGAACTGGAGTTGTGTTATAGATTACTTTTATCAGTTGTTTGGACTCTCATTCTATGGCACCCATTCACTGCAGAGGATCCATTGATGAGCGAGTGATGTAACGCTAAATTTTGCCAAATCTGTACAGAGGAAGAAACCAACTCATTTACATCTTGGATGGCCTGGGAACTATTCCTTTAAGAAAAATGTAGGTGTTGCCACTGTAAAGCCAGTTAATTTTTTCATATCCCTGATTAAGCAGCTGGCAACAATAAAAGTGTTTTAAAAGCCATACTGCTAATCTCAAAAGTGCACAAACACACACGATCCTAAATCTCACCGTGCCCATGTCATTTTGCATTCAAATGCTGACATCATATTGTAGGAAATTTAAGCAATGCGTCCTTCACCAAAAACCTTAGCTTTTTCATTTTCACCCATTGTGATAAAAACAGAACCTCAAGGCAGAAAATGCATATGTCAGATGTGTAAATACAGCCAGGCTAGCACTTAGAAAGTGACGTCAGGCCTCGGGTGTAAAACAGACTTAAAGACACAGGATTTAAGAGCTAAAGCCATGTGGCAGCTGTCACCCACCACAACCCGACACACAAAGCAAGACTGCCAGAGGTCTCCGGAGAGACAGTCGTTTACATTCTCCAGCACAGCCGCAAATGGACAAAACCAAACACAGCGTGCTGGCTACAGTGTGAGCTTATTTTTAAATAAACTTTGGGTAGTTTTGCAAACACAATAGCAAATGTACAATATTTGTGCAGCGGAATCAAACAAACAAAACATCCAGGCAAACAATTAACCAGACAACCATGGAAGTATGTTCAATGTGTAGCAATATGTGATATGCATCATTTCAGCAGTTCAACCAGCCATTGTAGTTAAGCAGATTCAAAAAATTTAATTGGGTTTGATAAAAAAAAAAAAAAAGTAGGCTAAACTACAGTAAAAATCTAGTTAAACATAAATTAAGGCATGTTTTTCTACTAAATGAATACAGGTCATATTCATTTATAAGAGTTATATGTAATTATTATGCAAATTTTTATTCAGCGCACCAATTTAAAAATACATAAACAATATAAAACATGAAAAATGCCACATTTTTTGACTGCTGACAAAAAACAAAGCTAAATTAAAGTTTTGAACTGATTCATTGAATACACTGAATATCGCTAAAAAGACAGCTGGAAGTTATTCAAAATGAATCAGTGTACACATGCAGTTTTATGCAGTGTCCCATTAAAAGACACTGTATATTATATTAGTGACAAATTCATCACAACTATATAAAAAATTCAGGATCTCTCACACACACCTATATGGAGATGAACAGAGACACACACAAAAAAAAGTTAATGAGTTAATGTGAAATGACTCACCTCGAGCTCATAGAACTCCTGAGCATCATCCAGGCCCTGGACGCGGATCTGCAGGCCCCTGTTGTGGCCTTTCCCTCCTGCTCCCATAGCTGAACTGAGGCTCTGCCCGGGCTCCAGGGTGCTGATGCCAGTGTTGTACTGAGCTCCAAGCCGTGTCCCTGCAGGGGTCTGCAAGGAGCGGTAGGTGCCCTCAATCTCACCCATAGCTGCTCCCAATGCAGCCTACCCCCTCTCTCACACACATATACACACCCCTGCCTGGAGACAACAGAACAATCAAAGAAATGACACAATGATATGAAATCCCTAGCCAGTTCTACAGGAACTAATATCACAGTACAATCTGAAAGAACTAATCCGAGATTCAAAGACAATACTATTAGGAAAACAGATGAAACCGGATCCGCAGACATATCAATCAGAGTGGAGAATCAGGATTATTTTTTTTATTTTATTTTTTTTAAAGAAAGACAGACAAGAATATAATTTATGATACCATGATCATTTATGGTACCATATTCAATGTTATGATTGTCAATATAAGGATATTAATTGTTATTTTATTCCTGCTACTAAACACGATAATAACCATAACAACCTAAATAATACATCTATAAATATCTGAAGGTGAACATACTCCTCCAGCAGACATATATAGGCTAGCACACAGTTTAAGAATTAATTCAGCTACAATTTAATTTTTTAATTAAATTATTTTTACAAGAAACCTAAGACTTTGTACATTTTGTTTTCCACCTGTCGAGTTCATCCTTGTTTTGGCCCATTTCTAATTTCATTGGTAAATTTGATATTAAAGAACAGATATCCACATACCTGGAAAAGTTAGAATATCATTAAAATATCAACCAAAACAATTATCTAAGTAAGTGTTCAACAAACAGATTATTCCGACATTATTTAAAGTCTCCACGTATCAACAGATCTTTTGTTATTTATTGTGATGTACATCAGAGTAAAAATTTCTAGCTATAAAATAATTTAAAATGAAGCATGCATTGATGAATCATTTGCAATAAGATCAATGATGCATTAAGAAGAAAGTAAGAATTTCCATTTCATGCCAACTTTAAAGGACAGGCATGAGTCAATCAGAACTGATGCATTTATTGTCAACCTTGATTGACTCTGTCAAGGTTTCAAGTCAAACATTCACAGCTGCTCTACACATTCCAAAAAAATAAAATAAATAAATAAATCTGATGACAAAACTATATTTACACCAAAATGGTGTGATCCAATTCCCTTTCTTTCATATGAAACTTCATAGCACAAGACACAAGCTCACATTAGCCATTACAAAATACTAATGTACTGCCAAATTTAGCAGTGACTTTGCATGAGGTCTGATTAACACTGGCAACACAAGAGGCATCAATGCAACAGCTCCACTTTAACTCTCTTGATCTCTAAAGCAACAGGGACAACTGAAAATAACATTCATTAAACATCATTCAGCATGGTTCTGGCTCTTTAATGCAACAGGTTGGTTTAAGTAATTTGACTGGAATGCCTTCAAAGCACAGGCTCACTTGCAATCTGTGATCCAAACAGACCTATTTCCACTCACAGGAATGAAGTTTACATTTGAGACGGAATACTTTATCCAAGAGTTTGAGCAATTCCTACAGCTGAATCAGCCAATGATCAGTGACAATTAATCTCTTTTGTTTTAGTAATGAAAAGAACTTTCTCATTGCAGGCTGCACTTGATAATGGAAATATGCTGAAAACGATTAAATGAAAAGCTGAAATAAACTCTGGAGTTGTGTAATGTAATGAGATAAAGCTGCATAGAACCAAGATAAAAATCTCAGCAATAGCTTAACCCCTCACGACAAACTTATTTTACTCGTCGTATCTCACTAACACCGACAAAAATATCCTCAGCTGCGACGAAAAATAAAAGCACACATTTTGCTGTTTGTCATTACAGAGATGAAACAAAGACTGAGAAAGTTTAGTCAAACCACACAAACATGCGAAGAGATCATAAAACTCTACCGCATGCTTCACTGAGACACGTTTAAATAAGCTACTGCAAATATAACTGTTTTACATTTGCTTTTAATCTCTATTTTGCGATAAATCGACAACATACCTTTTATTTTTCGCCTGGTATTTCTTCAACTCTATATGAGTTACACGTCCGACCGTCGTTGTAGGCGAACTGCGGCCAAAGCTCCTCTCTGATTGGACAAGTTCAGACAGATTCTACTTTCTATTGGTTCAGACTCGCACAGAAATGGTCGGCAGCTATTGGCTGAAGGTATACCTGCGGATTAATTTGATTGGTTTCGAAATGCCGTGTAGTTTGTTGATATAATATAAATACTATAGTAATAAAACATCGACATGAAATAGTATTTAACAAATAAATGCTGCCTAAAATAATGTCTAGTTACAGAGTTGTTGTTAGTTATAGAGACAAAAAAAAAGTTGTGTCTATGCAGTATATCACATTTCCGGGAAATGTAAAATTACAGGAATGCCAAATAATGAAATATTGTTTGTTCACATGCAAAATAACTGAAACTTCAAGCTTCACATGTAAGGTGTCATTCAAAACAGTGAACATATAAGCAAATAAGTGTGGAAAGTTGAGGTGTCAAATGACCAAAAACTGATTAAGGGATATGGATTATCATTACAACATTTATTTAAACAGAATGGAAAATAACAGAAGGGAATAAGCATGACCTACACAGTACATAACATAAAAAAACACAAAAACAAACTCCACATTTGCAAGCTGGAGCAAGAATAATTCCTAACCACATTATTTGTTGTAAACCATAGAAAGTAGTTTCAGAGTTTCTTAAATCACATGTAAGGACATTTGGAGTTGTTCTGTAAAACCAGACACACATAAACCAAGACCAAAAGACCAACTGGCGGTAGTTCAGTTAAATTAGGCTATATATAGATTGTATATATAATTATTTACTAATTTATTTCAAGTCAGTAAGTGAAAAATGCAAATTGCAATGTAGACAGTCTCTCATTTAAAGCATTTTGTGGTTCGTAGTTCAAGGCCCCCACTGCGTTGTTTCAGCAGGCGTGTGGCTGTCTGTAGGACATGATACCGCTGGCGAAGGTGACGTCTCTGCACATGTTCATTGGTGATCTCTTCCACACATGCAGCAGAGAACCAGCCCCGCTGTCCATCCTGTACCCTACGGCCTTCCAGAAATCCTACAAAAGAGCAGAGAGTAGAAAATGAACATGCAAATTCTCAAAATTGTCATTGATTTTAGACATATTTAATTTGGAATGACAGGGTTGTGTTGCAACAGTACCATCTGTCTTCTGTATGATGTTGATCATATCTCCCAGCTGTAGACTAAGCTCCCCTTGTTGTTGTCCACTGTACTCCTCTATACATCGCACCTGAGGACAGTCTTAGACACAGTCCCTATTTGATTCAAATTTGTACACTGTTTATCTTTTATTTATTCACAAATGCTTTATGAATCTAAAGAGCTTTGATTAAGAACAGATGCTTCCATTTTTGAAAACGATTGAAGCCATTGACACTTTTGCCCCCTAGTGGATAATGTGTAGCTGCACAAACTATTGTATATTGTATAATATTAAATATTAGTTATAGAGCTGCCGAAGTTAGAATATTTAGTTGACACTGTCATTGAATCTCTGAAATAACACCTTTGAAATAACACCTATGAGTAAATTCATATAAATATGTGTTTATTTTGTGATATTAAGAAGTAACCTAATTGACCCCAAATCAGTAATTTATGTAATATAATATATAATAATATAAAGAAAATGATTATTATATTATATAACTCAGTGGAAAATCTAAACGAGTTAAAGGATAAAACTGAAATATTTTTCATTACATTGAAGCAATGAGTCAAAAACAAAGATGGTGTCATTATGTCACAAGAATTGTTATGGTTTCTGTTTAACTGACTCAAACACACATAAAAGCTGCTATTGCATTTAGTGATTCATTCTCACCCCACTCTTCGTACACGGTATCCTGTCCATCTGTCCCCCCACCCAGGAGCTCCACCCATAAGTCCTTCTCAACTCTAAGAAAACAAGAAGACACATGTTTTTTTGAGGGAAACATTATAGTATTTTATATGTTTTATAAATATTTGCTTTGATCTTTCTATAAAGACCATGTTGTGTCTGAGAGTTTGACAGTTCTTTGCATTGTTGGCACCAAAGACTTTATATATGGGGTTGGTACTGACTCTGAATTTGTTTGCAGCAGAAGTTGAGAGGTAGCGCTCCGGTGATTATGCAAAAGGACAAGCCTAAATATCCGGTTCAGCTCACATCCCTCCAGCTCCTCCTCCAGATCTTTGCCCTCCGTCACTTCTATCAGAGAGCGGTGTACGTAGTCATGAATTACAAACCGATCCAACCTGCATTCATCAAAGACATTAATACCTTAGGATGGGCAGGCAAAAATATACAAAAATTTCCATCTGTTACATCTATACTGTTTAAAAGTTTGGGTCGGTAATGTTTTTGTTTTTTTTAAGAAATGAATACTTTTATTCAGCAAGTGTGCATTAAACTGATCAAAAGTGACAGTAAAAAACATCAATAATGTTAAAAGATTTCAATTTCAAATAAACGCTGTTCTTCTGAACTTGCTTCATCACAGAATCCTAAAAATTATCCACAAAATTATTAAGCAGGACAAATTATTTTGATGATAATAAGAAATGTTTCTTGAGCACCAAATCAGCATATTAGAGTGATTTCTGAAGGATCATGGGACGCTGAAAACATGACTGCTGAAAATTCGTCTTTGCCATCACAGTAATAAATTACATTATAATATATTTAAAAAGAAGAAAGTTATTTTAAATTGATACATTATTTCACAATATTACTGTTTTTACAGTATTTAGAGATTTAAGAGACTTCTTTCAAAAACATTAAAAAATCTTACCGACCCCAAACCTTTGAATGGTATAGTGCATTTCAATCTTAGATGGACAATCATAGACAATTTATTTATGCATAAAGGCTATCTGTAAAATAGGATTTAGCAATAAAACTTGTACACAATATATCAGTACCATATCAGCTATTGGCCAATGTTAGAGGTTTCTTTATTTACTGTCGATATTGAATATTAATTGTGCACACTCATTTTCTGTCACCTAATGCTCATTAACGTCACTCTTCATCTTTAGCAAATCTCAAAATAAATATCCATTTTCATATTGTCCATTATAACTGGTTGATGGTTAAATAAATCTGTGGCATTTAAAAGAATTGATTTTATTCATTTATTTGGATAAAACAGCTCTGAATTTAAATTTTGGCTATTTGTTAGTTATTGGCCATATCCTAATTATCAGTATTGAGAAACATTTTAATGGAGGTTTACACAGAAACCAAGTGATAAAGATGGCTCTGAAGACAACAAGATGCTGTGTAGTGCCATGTTGGGGAAAAACAGTCTTTGCATTGCCTTCCTTCTAATCCCAACATTAGGAAAGACTGGATGAACTTCATTTTTAATGAAGTTCCAGACAGCATCAGTAAGAACTTGGTCCTTTGTTCACTTCATTTTACCGTGGATTCATTTACAAATAACGTACAATTCGACAAAGAATTTTCAGAAAGATTGAAACTAAAAGACGATACTGTGCACGACTATATTGAATCCGACAGTGATGTCACAACACAAGTGTGAGCAACTGTTTTTATTCTGCTTTGTCTGTTATTACAGATATGATTTATGCGTTTTTGACCTAAATCACAGCAGCGTCCATCTATGAAGGACATAGGCTGTCAAACATACACAACTATACTTCCGAGTCTACAATCCACCACACCTATTCAAACAGAGCGTTCTGATGAGGGGGGTTAAAAACAGGACTGAAAATAGCCTAATACTTCTAAATTATGTTTTTTGAGGTAAAAATCTTTATATCATTATAAAGGGACCTCAAAGAACAGTGCAAAATAATAAAAAAGGCAGCTCATGAACCCTTTAATATCAGTGCAAACCAGGTAGACAAAGAGTTGAATCTGTTGCTTTAGATAAGGGAGACTTCAAAATGTGAAGTGTTGGGAGGCTACAGGATGGAGACAGCTGTGAGATAGAAGAGACCTAGAAGATCTTCCTAGAAACTAAAACCCAATGAAAATCGAAGAAACTTCTCAAGTAAACATTTAAATTGGCTCATTTGACTAACTAATTGATTTGACTCTCCTACCCTTTCCTGGTGGCCACCAGCAGCAGATCATTAAAGAGGAACAGAAGTACAGGACACAGTTTTCTCTGGCCAAACATGTTTTCCTTTGAAGAAATTTGCACCAGATTTCCCTGCTTCACAAGCCAGCGGGAGGAAGACACAAGAGGCAGGGCCTGAGAGAGACAGACAGATATGGATAAAAAGAGATAAAAATTACACATTACAAAATGTGATGTGATCACCTATATGGAAACAGTTTACCAGCGACCATCTGCAACTGTACCTTGCACGCAAACTCAATCTTGTTAGCAATCTGCACTATTTCTTCCATCTGCTTCATTCTGCCCACCTGCCAATTGCAAGCTTCTAGTAGCTGTAGATGAAGACAGCACAAATCATACAACATAATGCAGCAAACTGATTTTTATACAATAGCACTCACTGAGAAAATTTTGAGCAGCTTGGCATTCATACCCTGGAGATCTCCGCCAGAGATCTTAATGCTGAGGCCTCACAGTTTGACCCTGGAACGGCCTTCTTCTGGATATTCTGCATTGCATCAATATGTTTGACATATTGAGTGATGTAACATTTAAAAACAATTAAACATTCTCACATTAATTGTGCTAGTGCTTCTCATCACTCACCTCCATTAGGATTTTAAGCCGTGTGATTCTCTGAAATGGCAGTGAAAGGAAAGATTTGAGGGGTAGTCGGTTGCATCGAGGGTCTTCCTGTAGTTTATGCAAGATCTCCACAATCTGAGGACTCTCTTTTCTGACCACAGTACAACATATATTATAAATATGTTAGATTTTCTAACAGCAGACACTTTATTCATAATCCTTGTCTCTAAAGAATACCAGTACAACCAGTTTGCATTCCTAATATCCATGATAAATAAATATCAAGCACTCTTTTACCCAAGGTTGTGTAATGTCTGCTCCTGATAGGGCATATTACGGATGTAATTTATATAAGCATCAAAGGGTCCAAGAGCGTATTGGTGTACAACATCACAGATTACATCGCAGAACACACTCGAGGCCAGCTCCAACAGCATTGCATCCATGAAGCTAAGAAAAGAGTTTGCATAAGAACAACTTTAGCACACAGAACAAAGACAGGAAAAGATATAGGTAAGTATTTAGACACTTTTGGACATTTACAGTAAGTCAAATTTAAAAAGGCCTGAATTTAATTAAAGTTTTTTAATTTAAATAAAGGTGCTTAAAAGGTTCTTCACAGCGATGCCACAGAAGAACCATCTTTGGTTCCACAAAGAACTATTCAGTCAGTTCTTTAAAGAACCATCTCTTTCTTACCTTTTTATAATCTGAAGATTCTTCTTTCCCCACAAAGAACCTTTTGTGAAACAGAAAGGTTCTTCAGATGTTAAAGGTTCTTTTTGGAACCATTTCGTCAAAAAGGTTCTTCTATGGCATCATGAAGCACCTTTATCTTTAAGAGTGTAGCTTATCAAGTGGCATATTGCAAATGAATGATGCTAAATATTTTTCCAGAACTAACTTTTTCAATTATCTTTGATCTCAAAGTCAAAGTCACTTCCCTTCAAGTTCACACAGGTGTCCTAGCAGAATAACAAGTGGTGCAGTTCATCAAATTGATATATGAACATGTTCCACCAGAAAAGTTAGCCAGAAAGTGTCCAAGACTTTTTGTATTTAAAAATAGTAATAATGTGAAATATGATGGCAAAACTGAATTTTCAGCAGCCATCAACGCAGTCACATAATCCTTCTGAGATAATTCTAATATGTTGATTTGGGGTTCAAGAAACATTTCCTAGTATTATTGAATGCCATCGTGATGTTTGATATAATTTCTGAATAAAGGTATTAAAAAATCTTAATGAACCCAATCTTTAATTGAATGGTCGTGTATATAAGAAGTAATATCTTTATATACCGGTCCAGCGTTATTATCTTTTGAACATGACAATGAACAATGAACCCAGGAAGGAATCAGATCTAAATGTTTTCTCCTTAGCATTTATTCTTTACAGTCTTGCTAAACAGACTTATACTGTACACACAACGTCTGGTTCCTACCTTTGACTGATCTCTTTGATCTTTGCAATGCTAGAAAACAGTGACTTTCTGTCTCTAGGTGCCAAAGCGTCTTTCAGCATTGAGGATTCCTGAAAATGTTCCACAGCCACCGTCAAGCTCTGAAGATAGGACTGCTCAGATGTAACAACCTCATACAGATGCTGGTAGGGATGTGAAAGACAGGCAAAGGCAAAGAATGTTGGGAGAAAGTGTGGAGAACATCAGAAAACTTAAAACAGATGTCATGAAAAACAGGCATTACCGATACATTTAGGGTACCTCTTGAAGCTTTAGCTGCTCCTTACTGAGTCGGCTTAGTATTCCACTGTCTCTTACAATGTTTCGGTCTTGCCACAAGTTTTCTAGTGACTTTGTCTTAGTTTCAGTACACATGCAGTTGCAGTCTCTCTTCGACGGGCTTTTGATCAGTTTGTCCACCAAACCAGGAAGAGGCAGCATTGTTGGAATCCTTTGAGAAGTTTCAAGTAAGTTCTTAAAGAGATTCTCTGCATCTGTTTCTTGGTATTTTATCACAGAAGGAACATCCTCTGGACTGTCTCCATTGGAAACACTTGAGTTGGATACATTTTCATGTAGTCTTTCTCCGTCAGTCAGTCTTTTGGTGTGGAAGAGCAATGAACACATTTCTAACTGAGAGTTACTAAACATTTTGGGAGAGTGATCTCCTTTAGCCTTAAACACTTTTGGCTTTTTGGTGCTACAATCTTGTTCTTTAATTTCTCCTGAGAATCTGTTGTGCAGCTCAGAAACCAAACTTTCCCTGACAAGGTTGCTGACCAATCCAACTTCATGGTGCTCAAGGGTTATTCTGGTTTTATCCTGGACCCTAAAAGCAGGAACTGGTTTTGACAGAGATGGAAGGGCTTTGCCATTGGGACAAACCTCAGAACCTGGAGAGAACAAGAGAATTATTGCAAGGTAAGATTTAATGATGAAATACTGCTACACAGTGATAATGATGGTGGAATTAGAGTACCTGATTGTCTGTGGGGCAGCACTGGTGAGCTGGAGCATTCAGACTGGACTGGTGTTGTGTCTACATCCATATAAACTCCTTCATCAATATCATTCTTAAGTGCTTTGCCAACAAAAATGGATAACACAAGATCCTCCATTCAGACTGCTGACACATTGGTTCTCATACAATAAGAAACATGAAAGTGCTTCATATGCAAATATAGTTTGGAGTCCCAGATACCCTGGTGCTTAATGTGTAACGATAATTTAAAAATTAAGCTGTTCTGCAAACTCTTACATTTATGCACTTAACAGACACTTTTCTCCAAAATGTTTTTTAAGAGGTACAAAGGGCCTTGTGGTGTTAGACCCAAAACATGAAAGTTAAAAATGGCTGACTACAGTCAAACTAAAAATTATTCAGACACAAGATATAATTTTTGATATTTTTTCATTAGTGGGTGCAGGACACTATTCATTTATGTAAGTGAGGATCGCAAAATAAAGTAAACTGTGACATATTATACCCAAAAATTCTTAATACAGTTGACTACCAGTAAAACTGATAAAAAATTTTGGACCAAAAATTTGATTTGACATATGTTTTGTTGAACCATGTTTTGTTACATACCTATCAAAGTTATCTGACATTATCAAGATGAATTTGTCCTGACACAGTTTAACTCTTGAGTTCTTGTCATAATTTATTACCATTTTCTAAACTATAGCAAATAAACTGTGATGATGTGAGAAATTTTAAGGTGTCTGAACAAATTTTGGTTTGACTGTAATTCATTTGTGATTATCGAGATGAATTTGTTCAGACATAGTTTAACTCTGAGTTCTTGTCATATTTTATTACCATTTTCCAAACTATAGTGAATAAACTGATAATGTGAGTGTTGATGGTGTCTGAATAAATTTTGGTTTGACTGTATATGATAGTTGGTGTATTTTTAGCTTGGGAGATGCCTGTAAGTCACAAAGCAATGAGAAATCAGTTTAAATCATTATAGCAAATGAACACTCACCTATCATGGAGATCATTTGCTCTGGCTCTTTGGGAAGAGGTCTGGCAGGTACAGGTATGCTCGGAGGGACTCGTTTTGATTTATGCGAGGTAGTTTTTGGACGACTGTGCCAGTTTTCCAAATGAGTGTCATTTTTCTTTCCATCTGTGGAAAGAGATTGGTGAATGTTTTCCAGTGGTTCACAGATTTACTCACATCTGCTGTCATGACAGTAGGATGTTGTCCATGCAGAACTGTTTTGCTCAGTCATCGTCTGGGAGTTTATGGTTATAAATTGAAATTAGACATTCTGTGTGGTGTACCTGAAAAAGCTGGGTCTGATGCAGGTGCGTCATAATTCATGCTATTATGGACAGGCTGTGATTGGTCAACGTGGAACTGTGTCTTCAGTAGACGAGATTTTGGGATTGGTTTTATCTTTGGGGGAGTGACCAGACCGTGAGTGGCAATTACTTGGTGTGGGTTTTGTGCCCCTGTGGGGTGCTGGGTGGCCTGGCGTTGGTGGTCCTTCTCTTGGATATCTCTCCTCAAAATAAAGTCTGTCGCTCTGCGCCATTTCTCACCCTTAAGTGGAGGTTTAGGCGGACAGTAAGTTTTAGACGCAGGAAAGTTTTGGCATGGATACAGTTCTCTGTATCCATCTGGCCCTGGCATGGCCTTTGGACGCCTGTAAGGAAGAGCAGATGGGAGCAGAATGCTACTTATTAATTGTCAGTGTAAATTTTGGCAGATGATTATAAAAAGTTGTCTAGGTGAGTAATGGGAATGATGATCTTTTGATTGTAGAAGTATTTGTGAAATTACATATAAAGATGTGATAGAAATTTACACTATAATGCATTTTAATTCAATGGTAAATAACATCCAATTAAGTTTCTGCAAACATTACATTCAGTTACATTCAAGTATATATTTTTAAGTATATTATTTCCATAAGAAGTATTTATATATATATATATATGTCAAAGTACTATTTCTCAAGAGGAAGTAACTATATTCGTAACTATATTCCACTACCTGGTCATGACCACAAATGAATATATGCAAATGTCATCCCTGTCACAGTTACAATATCGATCTTGTTTAGTCAAACATGTGCCAACATATTGTGAGGTTGCTAGCAAAAATATTGCATTAATTGCATAGTTGCAATATATTTTATTGTGAGATTATTGGTGAATCATAATTTTGAGAGAAAAGTACTTTTGAAAAATCTGTATGCTGATTTTATGTGTATAGATATTTAGAGAGCTGCTGATTTTAGAAATGCATGCTAGCATAATGATCTTATATTTCTGACAAAGATAGCAAAAAGTAAGAATAATATGGTAGTGGACTATATGCTGGTGTACACAATAGATTTAAATAAAGGTCATCTAATTAATATTAGGCTTGTTTGTGTTCATATGGGAGACTGTGTTAAAAAATAACTCAATGAGATTAATTTGATCATTATGTTATATGGTGCATGGTATTTGTATTTGGTAATTGGTTACATTTTATAGTAGGGAATTAGTCATTTGTACTGAAGTACATTTGGTTATTACCACATTGTGGTCTGCATGTAATTGGTAAATTATGGAATAGTCCACCAAAAATACATTTAATTATCATTTATGCACCCTCATGTAATTTAAACCTGTAGGATTTTCTTTCTTCTGTTTTGTTTCCTACTGACTTTATGGAATGTATGGAAAAAATAAAATAATAATAAAATAAAAAAAAAACACAATGGAAGTCAATAGGAACTAAAACCTATTTGGTGTTTGGTTACCCATCATTCTACAAAATATCTTCTTTTGTTTTCTGCAGAGAAAAGAAATTCATGCAGGTTTGGAACAACATGAGGGTATGTTTTGGGTGGACTATCCCATGTGTAAAGGTCCAGACAGAGAGAGTGTGATCTGATCTGATTGCACATAAGAGCTCAGACAAACTTGCCTTTTGCTCTTTGAAAAGTGATGATTCAGCATATTGGCCCAGATGGACTTTGAATGATCTCGTTTGAGAAAAAAAGAGAAGCAATTTGTTGACACTTGAGGTGTCTATACATTGAGTACAAATTCTCATATACTGAAACATACTGTGCACTGATAATATGTTTTCTTTAAGTACTTAATGTCTGACTTATGTGAACAGGAAAGTTTTACCTACAACCCCCCCCCCCCCCCCCCCCACACACACACACACATAAGCCCACCAATAATTTCCTTTTTTGTGGGCACAGCTGGATCATGCAGTGAAAAGAGCTGTTGTTGGGACTTCCCAGGAGATCCGGTCACACATGTCTCCGCTTGCTGTCAACTCAGCTATACTGTATCATCTAAGACATTCCTACTAAATTGAGTTGAGCAGGTAATAACGTATCCTTAGGCTTTCTGCTAACTAAGTCACCTATATAATGGAATGTGGAAATTTCCAAACTTTTCATAAATGTCCCAATGATTGAAAAAGTAGGGAAAACCAACCTGCCCAGTAATGAAGTAATTGTTTTTCTATGGGTAGGAAGGGCAAGATAAACTTGTAGGTAAAGTTCAGCCACTGCCTCAATCAAGAACTGCCCATTTTTAATGTTTTTTTATTTTTATTTTATTAAAGTGAACATGCACTGTAACAAAAAAAAAAAAGTATTAATTTTAAAAAGTTTTTTTTTTTTTTAATTAAATTGGTTATAAATTTTAAAAACCTGTTAACAAACTTTCCTCACTATATACATTGAAAAACTGCAATCTAACAGGACATTTCATATAGGCGCTTTTACAGTAAAATACTTTACCGTTTTTGAAAGTGAAGTACAAGTCATCATATAATTTACATTTTATAACTTTTATTTTGTATTTCTGTGCATGTCTACACCTTGTATACATGTGTGCATATTCAATATATAATTTACCTCAGTTTGTAGAAAAGTTACTTTGATTCCACATGTGGCTCTCTCATTACCACCTGTGTTTTTGGTGGTTGTCAGTGTATTATTAAGGCACAAAACAAATTTTAGTACTACAGTAGTCTGATGTATTTACATTACAGTATAATAGTCATCTAATTGGAACAACTGAATATAACAAGTGGCTGACCTTAGTCCACTTTCCCCTGCAACGAAATGGTCGTGAGAAAACAATGCAGTCAGTGTGCCCAAAGAAATCCTTGTCAAATCTCTTTTTCAACAACTTCAAGACACAACAGATGGAAGATAAGAAATATGCATCTTGGAAATGTGAATATGCGAATGAAAGGCCAGACACTATGAACATTTAAAGTGGCTTTATACGAGCAAAAACCTTTATGTATATACTGTATTTATTTAAACATTTTACATCCATTACTTTCACACTGTTTCTCATCTCTTAAACCTCATCATTTCAATTTTGGATCAATGTTTCTGTAAATACACTTGATATTGGATATTAGCCATATAGTAGATGCATTATTTTATTACAATAAGACATAAACATATATTCCCATATTATATTAAAATAATTATTAAAAACTAATATTAAGTAAACCAAAACTTCCACTTACCTCAGTTTAAATTCACTGCTTTTAATTCTGAAATATTGTTCACCTCCTGATGCTTTGCAAACTCAATAAACTGATATCCTCAGCCAACACTAACTGATTCTACCTAACAGTGGGAATGCCATGTGATTCCATCACACAACTCAACCCCTTGTAACAGTTGAATTCAGACTCGACTTCAAATGTAGAGAGAGGGGAGGGAAAATAGAAGATCTGTCCCAACAAGCCAGTGTAAAGTCAATCAGGTAAGAAGTCTGGAATCCACTCATTATGCATCCTTACTGTATAAAAGTCATAACATAACTTCAAAAAGACAGGAGATTTTGGATGGTTGTAATGGCATTCAGTTATATTTCATACATACCTCCCATTAAATAACAGTTACTATTTCCATGATTTAGCTGTACTTGTGTTGTTTAATAAGAAACACTGGATGTAGTTATAGAGGTAAGGTGTTTACTTTTCAATATTTTGCACATCTCTTCCATATGGTGTTTTCCAGAAAAACACAGCATGTTCTTATGAAACTGACATATTCCAAATTATTAACTGATACCGCTCAGACTGTGGAGGTGTTTGTAGATTGCATTTGAAATGACTAATTATTTATGACTCATGTCACCAGTGCAAACATCTCAAAAGTCATTAAATCATTCACATTTAAACTTTAATATAAACTGCAATATGTAAACAGACCAAAGTTGCCCAAGCTGTGTTGATTGTTGCATAAAACAATATTAAATCAAGTTAATACATGTAAATATAAATGCAATTAATATAATTAAACAAATTAAACAAATAAATATAATTTTCTTTATTATTTTCTTAGCAATGCCCCATAGAACGCCTATACATAGGCCATATCATATGACATACCATGAAAATCTGACTTTTTCCATGTTTAAGTGCTATAATCGGGTCCCCGGGGGATTTCCCAACACAGAAACGTGAAAAAGAACAACCCAGTAATTTATTTTTATTTATTTATTTATTTGTTAAGCTTTTCTCTAAAATCTTGGGAAACAAGGAGCCGCTCATTTCAGAAAAAAAATGACGTTGAAAGGGGATCTTATTGTAATATTACTGCCCCTTAATCTGCAAGTTTCCACCCATGG
Source organism: Tor tambroides (assembly GCA_021397915.2). Taxonomy (NCBI): domain Eukaryota; kingdom Metazoa; phylum Chordata; class Actinopteri; order Cypriniformes; family Cyprinidae; genus Tor; species Tor tambroides. The sequence goes on from JAFVLL020011047.1 coordinate 76,536, forward strand.
CGCCACCATTGTGTTTTGGCACGCGACAACAGTGTGCCAGTTCTAACGGCATGGCGAAAGTTCAAGCAAAGCATGCTAACTGTTCTGTCTTTGGCTGCACTGATGAGCACAGAACACTATTTAGAGTCCCAGCCTCAGAGGAGACAAGAGAACAGTGGATTTATTGAATTATTTACTGTATATTAAGCTGTTGCCACACAGATCTAATATAAACATGCGATTTCTTTCCCAGCGGTTTACCTTCACAGATATAACCAACTGTTTTTGTAACTTGTGTGTTTTTAACATAAATTTGTGTGTATTTGACAGTTTAAGCACAACAAGACATGAAAGAGATTTAGTTTAGTACTCACATGCTGTGTGACAGCCGCTTTCTGTGCACAACGTGCTTCGGATGTGTGCGCTCAGAAAACCCTATATCAGAAGATTAAACTAATACAGTTTAAAACGCATGATTTCAGCGCCATAGACATGATAATCAAAACCAAACAGATGGTTTTTTTAGCAGAGTATCTGAGGTACTAGCTATGGAGGCCCGTTTCTGCCACTGAATAAAAAATAAAAAAGGTTATTGCGACTTTTTATCTCACAATTGCGTGATACAAACTCGCAATTCTGATTTTTTTTTCTCAGAATTGCGTGATATAAACTCGCAATTGTGAGTTAAAAAGTCATAATTCTGAGATATAAACTTGCAATTCTGAGAAATAAAGTTGCAATTCTGAGAAATAATGTCAGAACCGTGAGATATAAACTCACAATTCTGACTTTTTTTCAATTCTGAAAAAAAAAGTCAGAATTGCGAGATATAAACTCGCAATTGCGAGTTAAAGTCCAGTTCTGAGGGGGAAAAAAAGATTAATATGTTCTCAGAATTGCGAGTTTATATCTCACAATTCTGAGAAAAATGTCAGAATTGTGAGTTTATATCTCGCAATTCTGACTTTATAACTCGCAATTGCAAGTTTATATCATGCAATTCTGAGAAAAAAAGTCAGAATTGTGAGATAAAAAGTCGCAATAACTTTTTTTAAATTTTTTATTCAGTGGCGGAAACCGGCTTCCATAACTAGCTGTAAAAGCACAGCCCTATTCTGGAAAAGGGGCGGGGAGCAGAAGCTCATTTGCATTTAAAGAGACATGCACGAAAACAGCCTGTTTCTGCTTCCACTCAAAATAGGCATTTTCAAAATTATATTATAAATGATCTGTGGGGTATTTTGAGCTGAAACTTCATAGACACATTCTGGGTACACCTGAGACTTATATTATATATTGTAAAAACGGGCATAATAGGTCTCATTTAACAACTGCTGTGCTCCATCTTGAAAGTCACATGGCAATGGATAAAAACAAAACAGTTCCTTCAGGAAACAACAGTGGCACATGCTGTAGACAGTCATGAAGACTAAGTAAATACGAGACAATACCTACATATCTAACTGTCAGTTCTGATTTTTTGCATACTCTGGTTTTACTCTGTGTATATACCTACTAGGTGTACATAAAGTATATATATATAATATAAAATAAAATATAATATAATATAAAGTTGAAATATTTTTCAAATGTTTTGCGTTCTTTCGCAAAACTTTTGCGTTCCCTCGAGAAACTTTGCGCTCCCTCGCAAAACTTTTGCGTTCTCTCGCAAAGATATTTGCGTTCCCTCGCAAAACTTGCGTTCTCTCGCAAAGATTTTTTTTTAAAGAAGTTTTGTGAGGGAATGCAAATATCTTTGCGAGAGAACGCAAAGTTTCTCGAGGGAACGCAAAAGTTTTGCGAGAGAACGCAAAACATTTGAAAAATATTTTTTCCTCCCACCCTGAATTTTTTTCCACTCACCCCGAATTTTTCCCACCGCAATGTCCCTTAAAGGGCTCAGTAGTATTGCATGTGATGCAATCCAAATATATATATATATATATATATATATATATATATATATATATATATATATATATATTTAATTAAGTTGTTACAGCTTTGGTTGTTAGGTCAGTCTTAGTCTGTGCATTATTATCTTGCACTGTTTGATAGATGTTAGGCTTTTGGTGCACTGGGAAAAGAGAGTCTCATCCTCCATTTCCAACCAAAAAGTCACAGTTGAAAGGATTGAAAGAGTCAGTATTTTGAACATCTGTTGAATGAGCAGAATCTGTCCCCATCTTGTGGATGTAACATTGCACTACTGCAACTAGTTGATCTTCACATTGTAAATCTGCAATAAAAATATAGACTTCAAATACCTGAAAAGCATATGGCTAAAAAAAATGCTATACTCTCCAATAAATAGCATATAACTAAAGATTTATTATTGATTTATTAGATCCCTCTGAATTTACACCTCTAAAATAAGAAATACGGATTATTTCCTTATAATCTATATAACTCTGTTCTTCCTTAAGGAGAGCTACAATTACCTATGAAACGTGTGATTTGGTAGCTTTATGTCTCCACGGCATTAAGTTTCTCAAATCATGATTAAAGTATTTCCAAGTAGTATTTCCCACAATGTCTCACGAGAGCAAATGATAGGTTGCAGCCACCATGTCACCTACTCTTTTGAGACTGGGATAATGACATGGGGCAGAGAGAGTGGATATTGTGTGCTCAAGCAGTACTTAAATTGTTCAAGAAAAACAATGAAAATCAATAACTTTGTTAAATCTACACAGCTACAGAAAGTAATAGGACTACAGGTTTATGCAATTTCTGATTGACTCATGGTGGTCTTATTAATGTTTTACTATATTATCATTGATCTATTCTCATATATTAAGCATATTATCCCTAGAGAAAGTGCTATTTTATAGGACTTTGCAACCTCTGTATGCTTCCATTTTAATTCTGTCTATTCAGTGGTTTTGTTTCAGGACCCAGATTTCACATTAAACAGTGAACCAACCGACCAACCAAAAAAAAAAAAAAAACCCCATTAAAATCAAAATTTGAAATTGAAACTCCATAGGCCCTAACAATCTGTAAAATTATTTACATAGGCGGAATTAAAAAGGACATTTCTGTAAATTATAAACACCAGCTCTGGGGTGATTTACCCAATATCCTTAATGTAGTTTGGGTTTTCTTTTATTTAACTTGCGTATATTTTGTTGATGGTTGTGGAGGATGAGTATATGTTTGATTTGGTCGATAATCCTATTATTTTGCTAGTCTAATTAGGCATTAGCATTTAGCTTTGTTGTCTATCAGAACAAACATGTGACCAAATGACAATCACCAAACTTTCAAAGTTCACCAAATCACCAAAGTTTTCATTAAAAATAACTACACAACAAGCAGCCAATACATGCCACACTGATTCAAAATTCATTGTTAATCTTATCACTGTGTGACATCATGATTATGTGAAGATTTCAGTCTTTTAAATACAAAGTGATGTAATTAGCTAGATAAACTGTTGTTTTTTAAACAGATGGATGTAATAATGGCCATGAGACAAGTAAAGAAAGAAATGTATTTTAGCATTTATGACCATATTATATGGCTTTAGGTAATTAAACATTACCAGTAATTACCTCTGTGTTACCAGCATTTTTGCTTGATTATATATTATATAAGTGTGTGTTTGTGTGTGTATACATCAAAGATCCCCTTCGAGGGCCCCAGTGAACTCAATCTACAAGGACATGGACACCAATCTCTACCCATAGGGGCCCCAAAGCAATAATAACTACAAGGGCTCCAGAAACCCTATGCCCCTCCATTACATGAAGCTAGGAGAATACTTTTTGTGCACAAAGAAAAGAAAAATAATGATTCAATGACTTCTTTTCTTCTGTGTCAGCTTTCACCGTGCGTTCATGAGAGTACCACGAGTCCACGACGCATGCGTGTGGTGCTGCTGACACAGAAATCATCATTCTAATTTAAAACCTGGCTGTGGTGTCGGTAGTTTACAAGCAGAGGAAGGCACGTATCGTGACACTCTCTTGAACACACGGTGAAGACTGACACAGAAGAGGAAAAGTTGTTGAATAAAGTCATTGTTTTTGTTTTCTTTGCATACAAAAAGTATTCTCGTAGCTTTATAACACTCTACTGTTGAACCAGTGATGCCATATGGATTATTTTAACAGTGTCCTTACTACCTTTATGGGCCTTGCGTTGCTTTCTATGGAGGGTCAGAAAGCTCTCGGATTTCATCAAAAATATCTTAATTTGTGTTCCTAAGATGATTGAAATTCTTCTGGGTTTGGAACAACATGAGTATTTAATGACAGAATTTTTCATTTTGGGGTGAACTATCCCTTTACAGCTGTGCTACTTTATTGTTTAACCATGCTATGAGAATCATGAACACCAAACTTGGTGAGAGGGTCCTCACTGCAGAACATGAGATCCAGGGGGCGTGGTTGGATCTAGATCCAACTCCTCCCACCTTCCATATACCTAAACCTATCCATCTCCAACCCTAAACTTACCCCTCTCCACCCCCTGATTCCTAAACCCACCCATCTCCACCCCTAAACCTACCAATCTCCACCCCCTAGATGTGGATCCAACCACGCCCCCTGGATCTTGTGTTCTGCAGTGAGGGGCTACTGAACTTGGTCAGTGAATGAATTTGAATGAATGTTTTGGTGAGCAATTTGAGTTAGAAAGAATTGAGTTTCTAAAATGACTCAAAAAAAAAAAAAAACTATGTAAATCAATGGGGATCACCAAATGTTTAGTTACCAACATTCTTCAGATTATTTTATATACAGCAGAAGAAAGAAACTCATACAGGTTTGTAACAACTTGAGGGTGAGTAAGGGATGACAGAATTTTCATTTTTGCTGAACTATCCTTTTAAGTTGTTAGTAGTCTATTTATTCATATGTCTAAATAAATGACAGTATGGGTTGTTTTGACCTTGGTTAGTGTTTATAAAAATGAATAGCCTAACTGGTGGCGTTTATTATCGAATAATTTAATAACTGATGCAAAACACAAAATACACTCGCCACCTACTGCTGGTGTCGCCTCCAGATGAACGAAACAGTGAATGAATGAATCAGTGAATTTAAAAGCCTTACAAAAATGAATCCAGATTCCTGCCAATACATTTTAGTTACTTAGTAGATAAACGCTTTTGATATATTTGGTAAATACGTTTTAATGAACTACTTTTGATAAAGGTTTTAATGAAGTATGGGTTGTTTTGACTTCGTTCATTGTTTATCAAGGAATAATTCACTGACTGATTCATTATAAACAATGCACTCTCTTATCGCCACCTACTACTGCAGATGCAACCTGCGGAAAGAACGAACGAGGAAACTGGTGAATGGATACAAAAGATTTCTGGTGAAAAGATTCAAAATACCCTCACTGAGATGAATCCAAATGCCCACCACTACATGTTACAGCCGTTCCTATTCAGAAAGACATGTATGATCTGTACAGGCAATGTGACGTAAGGGAATGTGATTGGAGGAGGCTTGAGCTATATAACTCACAGGCTGCTGCTCCTCCCTTTCGCCAGTGGAGTTTCACTACGAGCTTCTGCACCACACAGGGCAGACGGGAACACAAACACAAGTAAGTCACTCTTCGTTCCGCAAATCAATCTGTATACATTATACACCCGAAAGTCGCCATTGGTTCTTCTTGGGGTCTGATACACGTACATCGTTCTGGATGTTTTGCCATGAAAAATGTGCTCTGGCTCGACTCCATGTCAATTTCTCCCCACTGTTTCACCCTTTGCTCTAATGCCTACGTGGACTTTGTGTGGACAGTCACTAATGCTGATCTTGACTAAACATTCACATTGGTCCATCAGCAAAGGCTGTGTTTTCAGTGTACACTTGTGAGACGTTGTCATTCTCGGGACATTAGGTTTATAAAGGATCAATAAGAGTAAAGTTTTCCTAATCCAGTGTGTGTTAGCGCTCGCGCTAGCTGGTGTACGTGTCACTATCGCGCAAGCGCAGCTCAAAGTTTACTGGAGTTGGTGTCTAGCCAAGACAAGTTTTTCATCGCCGCAAACCAAAAAAACCTGTCGTATTTTCCAACAACCAACGTTATTAATTCGATTAAACATGCACCCATCCACCCCTCTCGCAATTCAGATATTTTTAGATGTGAATAATTGTGAAATTATGAAGTGTTAAACGAGAAATCCGTCTTTCCTACTCCGTTAGCCGTTAGCATGGCGTGTCATGAGTTGACGTAGGGCGCATGTATACAACAGGGTGAAAATTTTACATCCGAAACTGTTTTTTTACACACACAAAACATTTATTTATTACAATTATGTTAATAGATTTCAACAGCTGCTGCTTTGTTTCATTCTAAGAGCAAATGTAATTCCGCCATATTTAAATCTGACATACGCAGGAACGGCCACGTTAGCAAGTCTGAGAGCCGCTGGGCCGTTTCAACACTTAAAGAAACACATTTGTTTATCTGGTTTAGTTTTGCATGTTTCACAGTCTTTATATGTTTTACATTTATTTGCGAATATATCTTTTCAAGCGTGTTGATGATTTAATATTTTGAAACTCTTGTGTAAGGATCACTAACATGTACTTGGCTGAACTGGATCAGTCCTAGTTCCTATTTCCAGTTTTATTTAATGAATTAGGTTTGCATGCATTTAAATAAGAATTATGCAAGGTCATAGGAAATTAAAACACATCATGCCACGTGTAACTAAGTTCTGACAACCTAAAGTGGTTTTGCATCATTGGAGACATTCTCATTTTTTTTTTTTTTTTCCTTTTTCTGTTTTGTTTTTAGGCAAAAGCTGGCAGGCTGACACGTACAGGCAGCTTTACAGGACGGATTATCTGGTAACTGACCATTTAGCTGGTAAGATTGACCACTGTCTTTGTTTCTACTAGTTTAATTTGCTGACAGGCGTAATGTTTGCTTTGAACTACAAGATCCTTGTTTGTCTTGGGTCACAAGTTGTTCAGCCTGATCATTAAGATAAAATCACATCTTATGAGTGATCACATGATTTAAGTGTGTTTTATAAAACTAGTCATTTGAGCATCCAAAGGATTTTTAGTGTTTGGTTTGTGGATCAGTTCCCTTGGAGTGCTTTTGATCTGCCTTGAGGAGCTGTGTGTATGTGTCTGAAGTGTTTAGCCTCTGGGTCCGAGCCTTTAGGAGGCCTGTAGAGGAAGAGGCCCTGGCAGGGGCATGCAGAGAAGCACATTAAAACAGCCTTGTACTGTGAAGAGAGGTTTGGAGTTTGCATTTGTGGGGGGTGAGGGGCCAGATTGTCAGGGCAAACTGGAAGGAATGTTGTATGACTTAATACTCCAGTGATAGTTATTTACCCCATGAGTTACTTCATCTATAGATGATAGTCTTCCATTTTACTGTATCGTTCTGCACGCCACTTTCGCTACCTGCTTTGTATTCTTGAAGAGCTGTGTTAGTCTTTGACGTCAATTTCTACAGCGAATGAGTGGTCTTTCAGGACTCAAGGCTGCATGGCTGTAACATTAGCCTCAGCATTTATAATCTTGTCTCTTCCTCAGAGTCCTGTACTGGGTGTAGGGGAGCAGTCTGCCAAGTAGATATTTCACTGAGGTGTGGTGTGCATGTTTTCAATTAAATGCGAGCATGCTTTGTGGAACTTTTATTTACAAAGTGGAAACGTATTCTTTTTGCTGCTTTACATACTAGGGGTACAGCAAATAAGGGTTAGTGGGGAAATCCTCTTAGCTTTAGAGCTCGTTCAACTAACTCCATGGCTTAGAATTAGCCCTTGTCCAAGGTAAAAGACAGCCAACTTTGACCTTCCACAAAATGGATCAGTTGCATTAAATTGCTTCTACTGATAGTGTTCTCTTATGTTGTTTTAGAAAAAATGACACTATATAAAGTTATTTTACAAAATATTGCTTATTTTCCTCCCCTTTCTTTAAAGTCATGATGAAACCGAAGTAGCAACTTTTTTCTCTATTGTGACATGCATGTAAATGAAATGTGTTATTGTAAAAGGAAAAAGTAGGACTACGGAAATTGTGGGGTGTAATCGGACTAAATGTTTGGAGAAGTCTAGCAGACGTCAGCAGAGAGAAGTCTGTAATTTCACCATAACTGACGTATGACATTTTGATTAAAAAAAATTGAGGTAAAACAAATGAAATCTAAACCTACATATGAATTGTTCACAATAAGATCAGTAACATGCACATGGAAATAGATGAGGTGAATTTTTTGCATTATTTTTATTATTGTGAAAAGGTTTCAGCTCCGCCCATGTTGATAAATGGTTTATGTCTTTTTGTCACACTGCCAGTGTGTGTTTTGTTCTATCTCTGTTGTAATTTCACAGATATGCCAAACACTGTTCCTTTATGCAGTAATTACATGCTATCTTTTTCTCTTAGTGGCACACTCGGACTCCGTGTAAACGTGGGATTTCGACCATGAGCTCAGTCGCTGTACTTACGCAAGAAAGCTTTAATGAGCATCGCAGTGGCCTTCTGCCAGAGCAGGTCAAAGGTATGTGGCCGTTTTAGCCGTTTCTGACTTGCCAGTGACCATTCTCTGGCTAAGTTAATGTTGGATTTTGTGGATTTTGTACCTCTCTCTCCCCATTAGCTGCTGTGGCAGGCCCTAGTGGTGCTGAAGATGAGGATAGCCTTCCCACCTACAAGGATGCCTTTCCCCCTCTGCCTGAAAAGCCTTTGCCAGAGGGGGTACAGGAGACTGGAAATGCCTGGACGTCTAAGATCAAACCTCTGAAGTCCTCAGTAATCACCCAGGTACAGAGGTCAAGCTAGTTACAGTCACTATCGTACCTGGGGAATATTGATTCAAGGGTTTGACTGGTTTCTGCTTTGATAAATGCAGGTTTTCCATGTGCCTCTGGAAGAGCGCAGGTACAAGGACATGAACCAGTTTGGAGAAGGAGACCAGGCTAAAGTTTGTCTTGACATTATGCACAAGACTGGAGCCCACCTGGAACTCTCCATGGCTAAAGACCAAGGCCTCTCCATAATGGTCTCTGGGAAGCATGACGCAGTCATGAAAGCCCGTAAAGAGATTGTGTCCCGACTGCAGACTCAGGTAATATGAAATATTATATAATAAAATAGTATAGAGTTTTAACTTCAATGATTTGTCGCTATCAGTCATGAAGATAACACGAAAATGCTCATCAGCTTGTATGAATCAGCCAGAATTATAGTATTTGTATATCCCTAGTAACTTCTGTATTTACTTGACTACAGGCTTCAGCTACTGTGGCCATCCCCAAAGAACATCATCGCTTTGTCATTGGCAAGAGTGGGGAGAAGCTGCAGGAGCTCGAACTGAAGACTGCCACCAAGATCCAGATCCCTAGACCCGAAGACCCCTGTAACCTCATCAAGATCTCTGGAACCAAGGAGGGCTTGGAGAAGGCCAAGCACGAGATCCTGCTTATCTCTGCTGAGCAGGTCTGGAACTTCACTGAAATTTAATCTTTGGTTTACTTGCTAATCACAGAGTTATGAATCAGATTTTGTGAGAGAGTACTAATTATTTACTGATTAATTGAGTAATAAACAGCCTTGTTGATGGTTTCATTAAATCATTGCAGGATAAGCGTGCGGTGGAGAGAATGAACATTGAAAAGGTGTATCACCCCTTCATCACTGGAGCTTATAACAAGCTGGTGGGGGAGTTGATGCAGGAGACAGGAGCCCGCATTAATGTCCCTCCACCAAGTGTGAACAAAACTGAGATCGTCATCACTGGGGAGAAAGAGCAGGTGGCCCTGGCCATAGCCAAGATCAAGAAGATTTATGAAGAGAAGGTGAGCAATGACAGAATAATTAATTGACTTTTGTTGACTTTTCCAAAGTCCACAGTATGCTTCTGAAACACTGGGCCGAATTTCCATGTGAAAGTAATGATTTTAAACGTGGCATTTTGCTCATTTCAGAAAAAGAATGCTACCACTATTGCAGTGGAGGTGAAGAAATCTCAGCACAAGTATGTAATTGGGCCTAAGGGTAACACCCTGCAAGAGATCCTGGACAGGACCGGCGTCTCGGTCGAGATCCCACCTCTCGACAGCAGCTCAGAGACAGTAATCCTGCGTGGGGAGCCAGACCGGCTGGGCCAGGCACTCACTGAAGTGTATGCCAAGGTAAACAAGCTCGTTTTCCTCACCCCTGCATGTTTCAGTACAAGAATTCCTTCCCTCAAGCTCTCTTTTGCACTCTTCTCTGTTCGCTTTAATTTAGGAAATGTATTGAAAATGTTACTGCAGAAATGCCATCAATTTGACTGTATAACCTTTGACCCTTACTTTCTTTGTACAGGCCAACAGCTACACTGTGTCCTCAGTCTCTGCTCCCTCTTGGCTTCATCGTTTCATTATTGGCAAGAAAGGACAGAATCTGGCAAAGATCACGCAGCAAATGCCCAAGGCGAGTCAGCTTTCCACTAATCATGTCAGAGTGCTAAGCCAGATTTCTCTATTGTCTTGCTCAGTGAGGGGAAATGTGTAGCTGTGGCTTATGTTCAGCAGATGTTTTTGACCAGAGTAACATGTCAAAGTGACAGTACAAAGGTCACAGTTGCGTCAACCTGCACAGGTAGTTAAGAATGACACTGGCCTCTAGCCAAGAAGAAACACCCAAGAGTTGCAAATACATTAGTTCATTTCATATTAGTCTATTGAAATAATACATAGCCAGATGGTATTGTATGAGTATGTACTTTCATACACCCTCATGTTGTTCCAAACCCAACAAAACCAAAAGTCGTGTTCGTTCACGAAACACCCTTTTTTTTTTTTTTTTTTTTTTTTTAAAATGAAACCTGAGAGATTTCTGTTCCTGTACTGAAAGACTTTTACACCCACCTTGACGTATTTAGAAGTTCATAAAGCCATGTTAAAATTAATCCATATGAATCCATTAGTCAACACTTCTGATCAAACATGATGAACTGAATTAATTTAGGCTTTTATTCACAAATGAACATAGATTAATGCAGATACATAATCAAATAAATGGAAGCTCAATCGTATTTGCTTGATGCTTGAGATCAAACCTTATTGGTTTGCACATCAAGAGAACACACTTGAACTTTTAAAAAAATGTTTAAATCTATTTATCCTATAAAGTGTCTTTTTAGAAACTTCAGTTGCTTGATTAATATGGATTACTCTTAGAATTGAACTTCTTGAAGCATCAAACGTTTTGTTGGATTATTAAAATATCTTCATTTGTGTTTGAAAGATGAATGGAAGTCTTGTAGGTTTGAAAGGACATAAGGATTAGTAAATGACTGAATTTTCAGTTAATGATCCTTTGAAATATGATGTGACTGCTCTGTTTATCAACAGGTGCACATTGAGTTCACCGAGGGAGAGGACAAGATCACGCTGGAGGGTCCCACCAAAGACGTACAGATAGTACAGGGCCAGATTCAAGCCATTGTTACAGATCTGGTAAGACTTTAACTTCCCCATTACATGACAAACGCTTCCACTTGCTTTGCTATATTTAGGCATATATTGGCCTCAATGTGTCCTAAAGAGTTTGGTTGATCTTCATGTATTCTTTATTATAGGTTAGCCGAATGGACTACACAGAGATTAGCGTGGATCCCAAGTTCCACCGACATTTAATTGGGAAAGGCGGTGCAAACAGTGAGTAAAGCTGTTTTGATGTTGATAACCAATATTATGTGAACACATTCATGTGTCCTTCATAAAAACACAATTTTTTTTTTTCACTTCACATCTAGTTAACCGCATAAAGGAACAGCACAAAGTGTCAGTCCGCATTCCACCTGACAACGAGAAGAGCAACCTGATCCGTATCGAGGGTGACCCCCAGGGCGTGCAGGAGGCCAAGAAGGAGCTGCTGGAGCTAGCGTCACGCATGGCAAGTTGGGTAGATTTGTAATTGAGTAAAGAAGGCTCTGTTTATCGTTCTCTTTTCACTGTGTTTTTTAGGATAGGGTTTACTACTTGTTATATGCGTGTTTAGTTTGCGTTTGTCTTAGATGGTTTACTTTAGGTTACTGTCTGCGGGAAATTTATTTGCGTAATGCTTAAATTGGAGTCAGGTGCTTGTGTAGTTGGAGGAAAAAAACATCCGTAGGCTCTACAGCCTCAGAGTATAAAGTCCTCTGGGTTATTTGCTGGAGTTGCCTGGCAACCCTTGACAGAAAGTCTCTAAGAATGTCATGATTTCAACAGGAGAATGAGCGTACAAAGGACATGATCATTGAACAGCGTTTTCATAGAGCCATCATCGGACAGAAAGGGGAGAAAATTAAGGAAATTCGGGATAAATTCCCTGAGGTAAGTGTTTTAAGATGCATGGCATATTTTTATAATGGTACATTTTCTTTGTCTATTTTATATATATATATATATATATATATATATATATATATATATATATATATATATATATATATATTAGGGCTGTCAAGTTATTAATCGCGATTAATCGCATCCGAAATAAAAGTTTTTGTTTACATAATATATGTATGTGTACTGTGTATATTTATTATGTATATATAAATACAAACACATGCATATGTATTTTGAAAATATTTACATGTATATACATTTTATATATTTATATTCTTATATTTTATATTATATATTTAATATATAAACAACATATTTTTCTTAAATATATACATGAATGTGTTTGTACTTATATATACAAAATTAATATAAACAGTACACACACATATATTATGTAAACAAAAACTTTTATTTCGGATGCGATTAATCGCGATTAATAACTTGACAGCCCTAATATATATATATATATATATATATATATATATATATATATATATATATATATATATATATATATATATATATATATATATATATATATATATATATATATATAAAATATATATAAAATAAATAAATATGTGTGTATATATATGTGTGTGTGTATATATATATGTATATAATTTTTTTCCCCCCCCTTTGCTTTCAGGTCATCATCAACTTCCCTGACCCAACGCAGAAAAGTGACATTGTACAACTGCGTGGGCCTCGCACTGAGGTGGAAAAGTGCACAAAATTTATGCAGAAAATGGTGGCTGAAATGGTACACTTTTTTTTTTTTTTTTTTTTTTCTTTCTTTCTTTCTTTCTTTCTTTCTTTCTAATTTCCTGAAATTTCTATTGCTGAGTCTCATTCAACTCAATTGCTGATGATGGGAAATCAGTATATCATGAACACTAATTTTGGCAATGGCAAGGTTTTGATCCACTTAACATCTCCATTTTCCCACAATGTAATTACCTTATCCATTATTATTCTATAGCTGTTATAACCTATTTATTATATATTTTTAATTCTATTTATATTGTATAGCATGGCCTGCAGGTCTGTTGTCTGCCACTGTCGTCAGCTCAACAACTTTTAATGTTTGGTGGATTCTGAATTTGTAATTAGCTGGTAAAAGTTATGAAAGTGATTCCATTTTGTTTCTCTGTGTGCTTATTGCTTTGAGGCACTTCCCTGTTCTCATAGAATTAGAGTATTAAAATATACTAGGCAATGCGCACAGTGTGCGTGATATGAATTTCGACATTAGCACAGAACACATGGTATGCGGTACTGTATGTGCATCCGGTTTATTTTTACTACTACTTTACTTATTTTACTTCTGGACAGGCACTGGACAAGGGTGAAACTTTATATTGCGCATATGTCAACCGCTGGTGTTCATACATGCTTTCAAATGGAGTATACTGTGATAGGCTCTGTGTGTTAAAGTATATTTTGGGCTTAACAGTCTGTGATATGACAGTGTCAATTTTAGCATTTCCTAAACCGCCCTACTTTTATGTTCTTTTCCAGGTTGAGAACAGCTTTTCTGTCTCAGTCCCCATTTTCAAGCAATTCCACAAAAATATAATTGGCAAAGGTGGAGCAAATATAAAGAAGGTAAGAAGTTACTTTTTAGACTTCTTACACATTCATCCATTCTCAATCCATTTACTAACTGCCACTATATTTCTCTTTCAGATCCGTGAGGAGACTAACACTAAGATTGATCTGCCTGCGGAAAACAGCAACTCTGAAATGATTGTCATCACAGGAAAGAAGGCAAATTGTGAGGCAGCAAAAAACAGGATCCTGGCCATTCAGAAAGAACTGGTGAGGTTTTTGTTTGATTTTGTTGTATTTCTGAAATGTCAAGTTAAAAGTCTTCCCTTATTACTGTTAAGTAGTATGCTATCATTCAAAAGTGTGATTGATTTCTCACGTGATCCCTAAAGACTGGAGAAATGGCTGCTGAAAATTCAGCTTTGCCATCAAAGGAAAAAATAACATGTTAATAAAGCATAGGGGGCTTATTTCAAAAATTTTACACAGTTTCGAGTGGTGGTGCATGTGAATGGAAGGGAATTGGTTTTTATTTACGTATTTATTTATTTATTTATTTATTTTTGCAGGCAAATATTACAGAGGTTGAGGTGTCCATCCCCTCAAAACTCCACAACTCCCTAATTGGCTCCAAGGGGCGTTTTGTGCGTTCCATCATGGAGGAGTGTGGTGGCGTGCACATCCATTTCCCAACAGAGGGCTCTGGCATCGATGCAGTGACAATCAGAGGCCCAGCGGAGGAGGTAGAGAAAGCCAAGAAACAGCTGCTGTCCCTGGCAGAAGAAAAGGTATGTCTGAAGGGATGGGTTTCCTTCAAGAACTTGAAACTTAAAGCCGGTAATGCTGATGTTACGCTTGGAATGTCATCTGGGCTCAGGGTTTGTTAGTACAAGTTTCCAAACTGCTTTAAACACAAGGCCAGTCATTATTGCTCTAAAAACAATTGTCAACTTAAGAGCTGTGCATTTATTGTGTGACTAAATATGTTTGTGGTTGTTTTTGTTATTAGCAAACTAAAAGCCACACAGTTGAGCTTCGTGCCAAACCTGAATACCACAAGTTCCTTATTGGAAAAGGAGGTGGAAATATCCGCAAGGTGCGGGACAGCACAGGTGCCAGGATTATCTTCCCTACTGCTGATGATAAGGATCAGGAACTGATCACAGTCATCGGTACAGAGGAAGCTGTAGCAGAAGCACAGAAGGAGCTGGAGGCACTTATTAAGAGCTTGGTTAGTCCCCATGTTCATCTCTTGTTTTTTTTACCCCAACATTGATCCTTCTGAATCTTCTGAATGGATGCTATTTGCCCTAATGTTTCTTAAATCATGTTTCTGATATCAGGATAATGTTGTAGAGGATTTCATGATTGTCGATCCCAAGCACCATCGGTTCTTCGTGGCACGTCGTGGCCAAGTCCTGAGGGACATTGCTGACGAGTATGGTGGCGTTATAGTCAGTTTCCCCCGAACTGGCTCACAGAGCGATAAGGTGACCCTAAAGGGAGCCAAAGATTGTGTGGAGGCAGCAAAGAAACGCATGCTGGAGATGATTGAGGATTTGGTAAGTAGATGTAACAATCTGCAATGCATCAATGTAAATCCAATCTCAGACTGCCACATTTATGCTATTTTAAAGAGGTAACAGACTACATGTTCCTCTAAATTTGCAGGCTGCTCAAGTGACCATGGAGTGTGTGATCCCTCAGAAGTTCCACCGCTCCATAATGGGGCCTAAAGGCTCTCGCATACAGCAGATCACTAAAGACCACAATGTGCAGATCAAGTTTCCAGACAGAGATGACCAGCAAGGTAAATACCACAGTGAATATCAATAATTAAAAGGTCATATCATGGAAATCAAATGTTTCTTGATCTTTGAAATAGAAACCACAACTCTCCCTTGTACAAAATGACCACACACTAAAGATGAAGTGCAAAAATGGCCCATTTGAAATATTCACCCCTTACTTTTATACATAAGTGAAACCAGTTTGATAAAACTAGTGTTGGGAGTAAGATGTGGAGAAGCTTTTACTCTAGAGCAGTAGTTTTCAGCCGTTTTATATTTCCATTATTTCTGCTGTTATTGACTACAGCTGCTTGTTTTCAAATGTTTTATTGATAATGTGGTTAATTTAATGAATCTTGGCTTATTTATTTTTATTATTCCAGGAGTTATGTTCAAATGGTTCTCCAGAACCATATGTTCTTCAAGATTTAAAAATATACTAATATAATAATTTTTCAAGTCAAGCAATAGTTATAAAATTAGTTATGGGGAAATTTATTTATAAGAATTTTTTTTAAAATTTTAATTTAGAATAAAGATAAATTAATTTTAATATGAAGAATTTAAATACTTTTAAGGCATCCTGCAGTCCCCTATGAACATCTACATTTATGAGTTTTGCAGAGGCCTTAATCTAAATTTTTTATTTATTTATTTTTTTTTTTTTGAGGCCCCTATCTATCTCTCTATGTCTGTATTACATATATAATTGGCAAACTTTCCGTTTCACTCCAGCTCCATCAGCTGATGCTCCAGTTCAGGAGAATGGAGAGGCCAATGGAGAGGTGAAGGAGCCTGCTGATCCTTCAGTCCCAAAGAAGTGTGATGTCATTGTGCTCTCTGGCCGCAAAGAGAGATGTGAAGCTGCTGTTGAAGCGCTAAAGGTGAGACTCCCTAGTGAAATTTCCTTTGCAGTAGTTCTTGTTTGTATGTTCTTGGTGCTTTTTGTCAAAAGCTGTAACAAATATTTGTCCTTTAGGCTTTGGTTCCTGTGACCACTGTGGTGGAAGTGCCTTTTGAGCTTCATCGCTATATCATTGGTCAGAAAGGAAGTGGAATCCGCAAAATGATGGATGAGTTTGAGGTTAGTCTCTTCACAGCTGATTTCAGTGGAATTCGAAATCTATTTCTGCATTTCAGGTGTTAATTCACATAAACTGGCTAGAGATATGCATTGTATTTACAACTAAAGATTTTAACAGTATTTTCTTCCTACTGTCCTGACAAAAATATATTTTCCTCCCAGGTTAATATTCAAGTGCCTGCTCATGAGTTACAGTCTGATGTTATCTCCATTACTGGCCTGGCCTCCCACCTTGACCGCGCTAAAGAGGGTCTTCTTGAGCGTGTCAAAGAACTACAGGCTGAACAGGAGGATCGGGTGAGTTTGAAGCCTGAATAGCAAATGAAACATTGTGCAAATGATTTCCACTTTGTAATCACACATTATTTGAATTATATATCATAAATGTATATTTTTGTCCGCAGGCTCTCAGGAGCTTCAAGCTGACCATCACTGTGGATCCCAAGTATCACCCCAAGATCATTGGACGCAAGGGTGCCATAATCACCCAAATCCGCACTGAGCATGAGGTCAACATTCAGTTTCCAGAAAAAAATGATGAGAACCAGGTAACAGGCTGGAGCCTAAAAACAACTTATTTTTTATTCAGAAACATGCCTTTTTTGGAAATGACCAAGAGCTACTTTTAAAAACACAATTTTGTTTTTTTGATTTGGTCTTCTAGGATCAGATTACCATTACTGGCTATGAGCAGAATGCTGTGGCGGCACGCGATGCTATTCAGGCTATAGTGGATGAACTGGAGGAAATGATCTCTGAGGACATCACCCTGGACAGCAGAGTCCATGCTCGCATCATTGGGGCACGTGGCAAGGGAATTCGCAAAATCATGGATGAGTTTAAGGTGAGATGGTAAATTTAACTTCTACTGTTAATTTTTTTTTTTTTCCCCCTTAAATACACATTTTTAATAACTCTGTATATTTTGTTTTTTCAGGTTGATGTTCGATTCCCTCAGAGTGGAGCTGCGGATCCCAGTTTAGTGACTGTGACTGGCCGTCCAGAACAGGTTGATGAAGCCATTGATCACCTTCTAAACCTGGAGGAGGAATATGTAAGAACATGCTATACTTTGGCAGAAGAAATTACAATTAAATGGTTACTATTAAATTGACAAAAAGGTAATTTTTCATCCTTGCCCTCAGATGGCTGACGTGGCTGAAAATGAAGCCAAAATGGCCTATATGAAGCCTTCTGGTTCCACTGCCTCCAGCATGGAAGAACCACGAGGCCCATCCAAGGGCTTTGTTGTGCGGGAGGCTCCTTGGGCCACTGGCAATGAAAAGGTAAACTAATACTGCGTGTTCAGTGCCATATACGGTGCTGGAAAGTTGTAATCATTCATGAGTTTTATGTGTGATTCTAATGTCTTTCAGCTTTTAATAAATGTAGAAAACTCTTTTATGAAGTATAATTTAGTATAATTTTGCCAGAAAAAGTTTTAGAATTTTTATCATATGTTAATATAAAAATCTTGTGTAATATAACTTGCTTGTTTGCTGGTTTTTATTGTATTTGTTAGACTTGTATTTTTTTAAAATTGTTTTTGCCATGAAAATAGCCTAAGATGCTGACATGGCATTAAATAAATATACACTACTACTAATGTCATTGAACTTGTCACTTGTGTTTTCTGGTTTTAGGCCCCCGATATGAGCAGTTCTGAGGAATTCCCCAGTTTTGGTGCACCTGTGACTAATGCGAGATCATCTCCATGGGGACCCAAACGTTTTTGAAATGTGTG
>JAFVLL020011047.1:95096-110426 GCA_021397915.2 Tor tambroides
AATGGTTGTAGCGTGGATGCCCTCATTGTGGAAAAAGTCCTTGATACGCTTGGCTACGTCCATGTAGGACGCGGGGTCGTGGCATTTGATGTGCGCGGTGGCGATTATGCGACTGCCCGCCAGCTGCCAGATGTGCAGCTCGTGCACTGCCAACACGCCCTCCAGTTCCCGCAGGCGAGCGTTGAGCTGATGCATGTCGATTTGCTTGGGCACGGTCTGTAGAAGGATAAGTGCAGACTCCTTCAACAACGGGTACGTGGTGTAGAGGAGGATGCAGACCATAATGATGCAGAGTGTGGGGTCAAGATAAAGCACCCAACAGGGTCCTGCTATTTTGGTGCCGTTAGTTACAGCACTGCTGATATTGAGTGAATGGTCTGCGCAATGTTGGCCCACACAAGGGTTCTCGCAGATTTTGCCCGGCTCGCATGGATTCCATACCAATATGAAGATGATGGCGTTGATTACCACTATAACCGAGCCAAGAGCGTCGCCCAGCACGTGCAGGAAAACACCCCGCATGTTGAGCTGGGATGCCGAGTCGTGTCCATTCTCGAGCTCTTCGTACGGAGCGCTGCCGTTAATCTGCAAATCCAGGCTGTCACTGTGACACATCTCTGCGGAGAAATAAAGCAAGTATGAAAATTCACAGTTTGTATATTTTATTTGAAATTAATCAGCAGTTACACTTTGCTCCATTTACCTTGGATAGACACACTTTTCAACTTCTCATGAAATCTTTAACAAATTTGAGGAAATGTGGGTGTATAAAAGCACTGGAATGCTTCACTATTTGTACAACTTGTTTGTATTCACAGCATTCCAGACAATAGTATGGGAGCAGTGTCAGGTGGAATGTGGTGTGGAGTTACATTATTTTTTTTACTGGAGTGAGAAGGAATTCTTTTTTTTTTCTTTTTTTGAAAGACTGTGTCTCTCTGGCTCAAAGTGTGTCTCATGCCAACTAGCAGGGAACAAGTGGAGAACAGAAAATTGTAGCTGGAGGAGCGATTACAAAACACTTTGAGAGGGGAGGGGAAACTATTGTCGCTCCACTCACATACTCTGTTCCAGACCAGCTTTTAAATATGTGGTGATATTTAGTAAAATGTGATATTGCTTGTGATAGTTCACCCAAAATACTCAATGTCGTTTCAAATCTGTACAACCTACCTTAAGAGAGATTTAGAACAATGTTTTTAGCCATACAATTAATGCTGATGGAGCCCAAAAACAAAATTGGACCCCACTGACTTTCATTATAAAGACAAAAACAGTATTCCACAGCAGAAACTATAGGCTTTTTCACACCAAGAATGATAATAACTGCAACAATAACTATATTAGCATCCACATCATTGCACAGTAACACACTGCAGTCATTTCCAGCTTCAAATGCTCAATCTCTTTAAAGACTTTTTAAAGTGGATTCTAGAGGTGTGCAATATTGAAGAAAAAAAAAATAAAAAATCTGATAATATTTTGCTGAGTGTGTTTTTGTGCTGGTACCTTGGCAGGTTTAGGCCGGTCATGTTTAAATATAACACTAAAACCGCCAATAGGCGATGACAAGTCCATGAGGGACTCATTGAGTTATTCTTTCAAACGATTCGTTTAGAAACAAAGCAAGCAATTATCTTTATCAATTTATCATTGAATTATTGACTCAAATGATTTGTTCAAAAACAGATTCATTCAACAATGTTCTGGCTTTGTTTGGAACCATTTTCGTTGGTGAAAAAGAAGAAAAAAAAAAGAGATGTTTAAAATGCATCTCACTTAATATTAACTTCTTGTTTGTTGAACATTTGCAAACACTTGTTTCTCGTATTCTTCTCATATTATAAAACAACAATCCATACAGTGATATTTTTTGCTTCCATAACTTGAATTAGAGGGATATTCTAACTGTATTCTAATAGGCTTTATCACACAGTGAATGCTTTTGGACTCTCAAAATGTGTTTTTTTTTTTTTGAGGGGGGGGGTCTTTGTAATGTCAGCTCACACACTTATTAACAATTACGATATTATTGTAGACATTACATTATGCATACCAGTGGACTTCAATTAGCTGTTGATGTGTTTATCAACTGAAAACAACAACATGTTCTGAAAGTGATTCCAATAAAATCACTGCTCTATGTCATTATAATTGGAGCTATAGTGTAGACTTCCCTATTCTCAGAATTAGAACAATTATTAAAACTTTAAAGTTATAGTTATCCTTGGTGTGCCAACCAATGTTATGTTCTTCCAAAAGCCTCACTAACAATGTACTGTCAAAATACACAGAAGCCTCGGACACTGAGGCCTGTGGGTGATATAACCCATCTGTTCATCTCTCATGTGATATGACCCATCTGTTCATCTTTCATCTGGGCTGTCTTAAACAAGCAAGCAGACAAGACCTTGGTTGAAATTCCTCCAGATAAGCAGAGTGACTGTTTCAGCTTGTATCTGGAATAAACTGCTTTTCTTGAAGTAACCTATCTGGTTACAATTCTGCTTATCTGAAAAACACAGATAAAAGCATGGAAAGAAAGTGTTTGCACATGATCTTCACTGGTAATGAGCTGCCATGCCATCATATTATTGTGAATCCATGGAAACGAGATGCATTTAACCTAATTATGCAAATGTGCAAGGTTGATCGTTGCTCAAACTATCACAAAAATAGAATATTCAAACAAATAGTGTGTGATAATGGACAGGCAAGCAACAGATGGAAAACCTCTAAGGGCCGTGACACACCAAGTCATTGGTCAGTTGGTGTTGTCCAATGGCGGGCCATTGTTGAGCATCTGTCGGCAGAGTTTTTTGCAGTAAGTTCCTCACTGTTTGCACTAGTCAGGAGGCTTTTTGGCCGATGAAGAATGTTGAACTGGCGTTGGTGAGAGAGATCACTCTGATTGGCTGTTTAGCTTAGCGAAGCAGTGCACAAGAAGGAATACAGAAGTGGGCAACCGTTTCTCATTATTTATCCTTATTTTCACCTCCTGTTCTTCCTTTCTTCTTCTACTACAAGAACAAGACCAAGGGCTGATAATACCAGTTCCATTTGCATCTTATTAGATATATTTTAATAAAAAAATAAGTTCATATGCTTTAAGCGAGAAAATAAGGAAAACGGTAGCTAGCACAGCTTATGGTTTACGGTTTGTACATCAGCAGTTCTACTTCTGGTTTCCCATTTTGAACAACGAATACAGACTACTGCCACCTGCTGGTACAGATAGCTATTTCCTAAATGCGGGCACAGAATGTATGCGCTAGTTGTATGCGCTACCGTAATTTTCCGAAGCAACAAGAATGCTTTTTGTATGCAAAGAAAACAAAAATAACGACTTTATTCAACAGTTCATCTCCTCTACGTCAGCGTAGCGCCATTTTGGAGAATAACCGCTGGACGGAAACTGCATATGCTCTTCTGTGTCAGCCGCACCGCACGGATACGTAAAATTACGGTTGAACCACTGATGTCACATGGATTATTTTACCGATCTCCTTGCTACGTTTCTGGACCTTGATCGTGTAAGGACCCTTGCTGTCTATGGAGGGTCTGAGAGCTCTCAGATTTCATCAGAAATATCTTAATTTCTTTTCCGAAGATGAACGGAGGTCTTACGGGTTTGGAACAACATGAGGGTGAGCAATTAATGACTTTTCATTTTTGGGTGAACTATCCGTATAAGTTTGGATTGTGCACTTTCACATTTATGTTCAAAAATGGGGAGTGACCCTTAAGGGGTTAAGAAACTGAACTGTTAAATGACCACCTATGTGGCTTAGTTTGAAAGCTATTTTTGACAGTCCTCAAACAAAGACCAGAATCGAGTTACGACCAGCGTGATCAGTGATCATGTCCAACAGCATGGTGACCTCAAATTCCTACATGGCCTTAATAAAGTACCAAACTACCAATCTCTGCATTTATCTATAAAAAAAATCAAATCACAGTGATAGCTAATACAAAATCACCACAATTGGACTGCAGTAATAGTATAGTAACTATATGTTACCAGAAACCACGTAACCATAGTTTAATTTAGTAAAGCCAACCCTGCTAAAAACACAGCCAAAACCAACCTAAACTGGTTGACTAGTTTTTGCTGGTCTTCAGGCTGGTTTTAAAGGAGTTTTGACCACTTATTTAGCTGGCAGGCTGGGGAATCAGCTGAACATCAGCATGACCAGGAGTGCGTTTCCCAAAAGCATCGTTAGCTAACTATGGTCGTAAGTTCCATTGAACTCTATTGGTAACGACGGAACTTGCGACCATGGTTGCTTTTGGGAAACGCACCCCAGCATAGGTTGTTTTTTTTTTTTTTTTTTTTTTGAGTAGGGAAACCACTTAAACAGTTGGGCATTATAATTAAGACATTTTCTTACAGGCATAGTTTATCCAAAAATGTCAATTCTGTCATCCTTCGCTCACCTTAATGTCATTCCAAACCACTAAAGTTAATATCTTTTATGCTCCACAAAACAAAGTCATACAGGTTTGAAATGACATGAGGGTGTATAAATGACAGAATTCATTTTGGGGTGAACAATCGATTCAGCTTAATGAGTTTGTTGCCAGTGGTTGCATATTAACAAACATGAAACAAAAGCCCTAAGAGGAAAGTTTTGCACACGTTTCTCCCGTTACACCATCCTACTTTAACCTGATTAATACATACCCGATCCCGCTTGTTTAGTATAATTAAGAATATCTATCTAGTGATCATATGAATAAGTTTTAATGACACAAACCCGATTTACCGGCTCTGCTCCTGTCCGGATTAACGCCATTAGGGCTGTTGTTCTGATTTCCGACCAGATTATTGGTCTCCTCGCCCGCGGACCGACTATCCTCCAGCGTCTCACACCGGCGCACCTTCCCGTTCTTGTGCTTTTTGTGTCCCCCGTGGCTGTGTCCTCCGTGGGAATGGCCATGTCCGCCGCCTCCGGCGTGCCCATGAAAGAGACAGAGCCCAAACAGGTTGACCAGCAGCCCCGCAGCCCCCACCCCAATCACCACCTCAGGCTTCTCGATCTCATGGGGCTCCGTGAAGCGCTCGATGGCCTCCAGGATGATGGTGAAGCAGAGCGCGGTGAGGAACACGGCGTTGACCAGAGCGCCCATCACCTCGGCCCGGATCCAACCGAACGTGTTTTTGTTGGTGGACTGGGTCTGCTCCGCGAAACGCACCGCCACCAGAGCCACGACCAGCGCGATCACGTCCGACAGCATGTGAAAGGAGTCCGACAGCATCGCTAGAGAAGACGTGACTCGGCTGACCACCACCTCCACGATGAAAAAGCCGAAGGTGAGCAACAGCATGCAGAGCAGGCGGACCCGGTTCGGCGCGCAGGCCATGATTCCGCCGCGAGACCAACAAAGCTGTAAACGAACACGATACCGCTTCGGGTTAATATCCCATAACTGAACTCGTTCACGCCGGCAGACGGTAAGCGACTGTTTTATCCGCTTTTTGTGCTCGTCTTCTGTCTCCGGTCTGCAGACGGCTGAAACTTTGCACCCGGACCGGCGAACTTTCCACACGAAACAAGCTCAGCGTCAGGCCACGCCCACACTCGTCTGCGATTGGCTGAACGCTTGGGATCGAGGACAATTTAACTCGTTCCAGGAAAAGCGAAGAACTGCACTTCTAAATTCAGACCCCTTGTCCAAATACCCACACTTCCCTGATAGCGCACGTACATCACGGAGACGTCTATTTGACGTCTGCAAGACGTATTTTTATTTATTTATTTTTTTTTTAGAGTTTTTGCTCATCTGCAATACATCTGTAGGACGTTTCCTTTTAGATGTCAAATAGATGTTTATGATTTAGAATGTACGCAAAACTGACATCTTACATCTCAAGTGGCCAAGACGCAAGTGTGCGTATTTGGACAAGGCAAGAGTATCCCTCGAGCCGTGATAGCACACATAGGTCTGCAAGATGTCTGTTAAATTTCTCTTGATCTGGAAAGCATCTGCTGTGGACAAACGTCTTTCAGATGACCATCATAAATCATAAACATCTTAAAGACATCTAATATACGTCTATCTGATAGGAAGCGTCCTATAGACATTGCAGATGAGCAAACACTGAAAAAATACGTCTTGCAGATGTAAATGCAGACTTCAAATAGACGTCTCCGTGATGTACGTGTGTAAACTTGAAATGTTGGCTATTAGCTTACGAAGCCCAAAATGTCAATTATTTTCATTGACATTTTATTCTAATAAAACAGTATATAAATCGTAGTAATAAAACATCTATAAAATTACAATACAACACATTATCTTTGATAAAATAATCCAGTGTGATGACCAAAAATGAAGTGTTGT
This sequence comes from Tor tambroides, assembly GCA_021397915.2. NCBI lineage: Eukaryota > Metazoa > Chordata > Actinopteri > Cypriniformes > Cyprinidae > Tor > Tor tambroides. The sequence goes on from JAFVLL020011047.1 coordinate 101,442, forward strand.
TCCACTGTACAGTACAACTGCTGCAGCAAATAAATAAAAGCAGAAATCTTATTAATTTACACAACATTAAATAAAAAATATTCTTGACGATCAGACTAATGCACCACTTTCAGTAGTACATTGTGGTTCATGGTTAGCGGATGCCTTGCATTTCTCTGGGCTTTGGTGAATAAATCTTTTCTTCTTCACCAAGAGCCTGTATACGCATGTTAGCCCATTGATGCCTCTTTACAAGACAATGCTCTTGAGGTTTAGTGATCAGTCTGCTCTCAGGTCTGCTGTTCTCCTTGCCATCTCCTGCAAAATGAACTCTCTTCTTTCCCGGAGAGATGTTCTCTTCATTCTCTGTCAAAAACAGAATTATGTCATTCTCATGCTTTAAATGTATATAAGTATTTTCTTTCATTACAGGATCTGTAACCCAAGTAATATTGGCTAAAATGACTAAATTCAGTCATGCTTTCCTTGTTGCTGCACACAGCGCTCCTCAGCCTTCACAAGTGTTGTTTGTTAGCTTCATCACTGTCAGACTTTCAAAATCTTTCATCACTTGAACTGAGATTATTATAATTTAATTTTAAAGCACAGCCACCACAAATCAGACACTAGCACCTCTTTTTACTTTGAGATTGTTCTGAGGTTAAATACAGATTTAAAGTCATAAGAAATAGTTTAATAGCTAAGATACCATTTTTGAAATCAAATTTTTACATAGCTATGACAGGAAACACTGGCATCTAACAATGCCTTAGAAAAACAGTTAATCTTAAAAAATAAATACATGAACACAAATAGGAAATAAAACAGTTATCGAATAAGCATGTCTTATTCTGTGTTTTAAACTCCTGAAATATTGGTGTCTCTCATTTTAGTGGTCAATGCAATTTGAGAAAGAAATCAATTAAATATGTGTGTAAAATTATTCAGATGTAACCCCCTTTGTAATTGTTACCATTTTCATAAGTAACTGTAATCTAATTACAGATTTTTTTCTCAGTAAATGTAACGGATTAAAGTTACATTTATTTTGTAATTAAATTAGGTAATGCTGTAACACGTTATTCTAAACGTTTGACCAGTAGCATATGTAAACAAATACCAGGCACTAACATTGAGCACTGAAATTACACTGAAAGCACTGAAATAAGACCAAAGAACAAAAACACAATTCATGTTCAATCATCTTAACAGCATTAATTTCTGTATAGAAAAACGGTTTCATACCTGTGTCACTGGCACTGAGAAGAGACAGTGCCCTCTGCTGCCGGATCAAATTATATCCCTTCAACAAGCTCTCAGCTCTGTCAGAGAACAATTACAACAACATATTATTCATATTATTATATTATTAACATTACCATATGTGAACAAGTGCTCAGTAGCTGTAGCTAGTTGTGCAGAGCATGACTAATGTTTAATGCATTCATGTGACCATTTCAGCAAAGAAGGCTATATATGTACTTGGCCAGCTTTTCATTTGATTGCTGCTCTCGGACACACAGCTCCTGTTCCCTTTCTGGGGTAGAAAAAAGAGAGAGAGAGGAAAAAAAAAAAGGTTAAACACAAGCTCTTGCCAATTAGCAGCATTTAAAGGGTTAGTTCACCTAAAATGATAATTCTGACAATTTCCTCATTGTCATGTCATTCCAAACCCATAAGACTTTTGTTTAACTTCATAACACAAATGAAGAACCTGGAGAGATTTCTGGCCCATTGAAAGCCCATGCAACTAAAATTTGGTGAAATACACTGTAAAAGTAAACTATATTAATAGAGTGGTTTAATCACAGTCTTCTGAAGAGACACTATCACTTTATTTCATAACAGAATTCATTTAGACTTTTCATAAAAATTAATCAATGCACATACATAGAGCACATCAAATCTGATAAACGGAAGCTCACATGTACTTGCTTGACACACAAGAACCAATGAGGTTTGTTTTCGGATGTTAAGAAAGCATGGTTAACCACATATCTTCAGTTGTGTTTCGAAGGTTAACAAAAGCATTATGGGTTTAGAATGATGACAACTGATGTTTTTATTGAATTTTTGAAATTATTACTATTTATTTGTAAAACCTTATTTTCATCTGGGGTTGAGTATCCCAATGTTTATCACCTGACCACCTGTGATTGGAGGTAGGCAGATGTTAGTTCCAGGTGTAAAGAGGCCTAATATAACAGTGGACTTACGCTCTAGTCTCTGCTCTCGCTCTTTGAGGGCCTGTTCACGCTCGCGTAGAATCTGCTCCTTCAGCCGCAGCTCTGCTAGAAGCGACGGCTCTGGATGTTTGGGCTGCTCTACATCTACTGATCTGCGCCGCTGCTTCTCCTGAAGCCTCTTCTGCTCCTGGGCTACATAGCCCGAGATCAAGCTGTTCTGCAGAATGGACTCCACCGAGGGCCTCAGATAATCCTAACAAAACAGCCAGCCAGAATGTGACAAAACAGCACACAAGGCAATGTGAATGGACAAGCCTAATTGAGATTTTGAAATCATTACAATAACACAGGGCCTTTTATACAGAATGCATTTTTGAATAAAAAAAAAAAAAAAGAGCAGGGCAATCTAACAAGGTCTACAGACATGTTTTTTAAGTTGATTTTTATTTTTCTTGATCACCATATTCGTCCAGCACATTTTACATAGAATATCAATGGGAAAGCAGTGCAGTGGAACACAAAGACTCATTCTGTGTGAACGGCCTTGTTGAACTTTTTGTCAGGCTTGCCATTTCTAATGTTCAATTCAAATCTTACAGTTCTTTATGTTCCTTACCCAGTCACACAACTGACAAACAGTGGCAATTCAGCAAGTGTTTAATCAGTTAACAGTGACCCTTGGAATTCAAATTCACTTTGACTTTGGCCTTCTGACAAAAGTCTGTTAAAAACTAAATAAATACAAATTCATGGTTCTTCTGACAAAACTTCATTTACCTTTAAGTTGAGCATTTTTGAAAGAAGTGTGTTCAGATCATCAGAGTATCTGTATGGGATTCTTCTGAACTTCCCTTCTCTGATTTTTCCAGCCAGTTCTGTTTGGTTGTATGCTGTAAATGGGGGACTTGGGGGTGGGAGATTTAGGATTGAATATGAATATAACTAAGTTTCAATTTTCACTCTTTTGTATAATCACACAACCAGCCTGTATGTAATTGGGGTCAGTGTAATCATAGTAAAAATATAAGGACAATAACACATGTATACTTACGATAAAGCACATAGTTCATAGAGTAAACATCCCAAAGACCATATATCTGATTTTTCATTGTAGGACATGCGGTTAATTTGTTCCTGTGAATACAAAAGGTGGAAAATATGAATAAAGTCAAGAAAGCCAAGTCTTAACAGTAAGAATATGATGAAACTATGGCACAAGTAATTAGTTATGCAATGCATGCCATGACAAGATCATGAGATCAACAGTTTCTCTGCATTTTGAAACTTGTTTAGATAGGTTGGACTCATTCAAGTTCTTCAGGAGGGTTGGGTCAAAAAGCAGAATATGCCATCAGTGTATAATAACATCTGTCAGGAAATATGCACTTAAATGTATATTTTACACAAAAATTTTAAATTAAGTTTTTTTTTAAAAGTTTAAGTTTATAATATATATATACACACACACACACACACACATATATATATACGTGTGTGTATATATATATATATATATATATATATATATATATATATATATATATATCACACACACACACATACATACACATATATATATATATCTTTGTCAAATGGTAATTAAAATTGTAAGTTCCCTTAGTATTTGTTATACTGATTTTTCAAAGTCACGTAAAGATTAATCGAGTACGACTTACAAGAAAATGCTATTTCAGCCTTTCTACTTAATTTCATGTTTAATTCAATGTTGCTTCCTATGTCTTTTTAATTATTTGTGAAATTTACATGCTTTTTCTGAGTGCAAACTGTTCAACGTAAAAAAAAAAAAAAAAAAAAGTCAGTGTAGAGGTTTGGAATGACATTAGGGTTAATAAATTAATTTTGAGTTTTTTGGCGCCCATTTTCCCTCATCACAATCCCAGTGATCTCAATCTTCTCTCTTTTAAACACATTTAAATGAAAGATGAAAGAACGCTTACCGGCGACATGTAATATGGAGTTCCAACAAATGTTTTAGCAAAGCTTGTATCATGGTTCAGTATCCGGGCTAAACCAAAATCGCCAAGCTTTACATTCTGTTTGACATCCAAAAAGATGTTGGCGGGTTTCAGGTCACGGTGCAGTACTGTACTGCTGCCGTTACTCCTACCATGGCACTCTTTTAATGCCAGGGACAACTGTGCCATCACACGCAGGATGAATACTTCTTCCAGGTATCGTCTGCAAAGACAATGGAAAAGAAACAAACGTTACAGGAAAACAGCTTAAACAACAAAATAACAGTAGCAGGGTTTCTGCAGGTTTTATGGAGGTAAATTTAAGACTTTAAGACCAAGAGAAGATTTAAACCAGGGGTGCCCAAACTCGGTCCTGGAGGGCCGATGTCCTGCAGAGTTTAGCTCCAACTTGCCTCAACACACCTGCCTGGAAGTTACAAGTATGCCTAGTAAGAGCTTGATTAGCTGGTTCAGGTGTGTTTAATTAGGGTTGGAGCTAAACTCTGCAGGACATCGGCCCTCCAGGACCGAGTTTGGGCACCCCTGATTTAAACTAATAAATTTATTGGAGAACAGTATGTCAATATGTTCTCTAAATGTAATCAAGTGTAAGTGTTGCTAATACCTCTTCATATCGATCCTCATTACTTTTTAATTTATTTAACAAAAATTAGTTTGAGGCTTGAATAGCTCTGCTCCCAACTTCTTGAAATATGGAAATAACTTTTATGGTACCTTCTGATCACACTGCAAAAAAAGTGTTATTCTTCTTCTTTTAGATATTCTATTGTCTTATTTTCCTCAGTTTTTATCTTATCAAGGCACACGTGTAAAGATTTTTAAATCCATATATATTTAGTTGAGAAGAAAAATGATATAAGTCTTGTTTTCTGTTAAAATGATCAAAATTGAGTTTATGGAATAAATATCTGCAAGTGGACTTAGGAAAAACGTCTTTAAACAAGTTTTCATTCTCCATTCATAGATATTTGTTTTTATTTTAAACAACCTCACTTTTGTTCAATTTCTCAAAACACAAGCCATTCATTTTGCACCTCATATGTATCTTGATTTAAAATTTGTTTAGGTATTTGTATTGGAAAACAAGACATAAATGCTGAGTAAGATATTCATGCTACATTTAATACCACAACTTTACCACTTTCTGCTCTGATTTAAGACCTTTTCAAGGCCTTTATTTGTGAAAGGGTGAGTTAAGAGACCTGTAGAAGCCCTGAATAGCTTAATTTTACCTGTCTTTGATGCATCTGTTGATGAGACTGGCGAGATCTCCCCCCTCACAGTACTCCATCACTATATATAAGGTTGTGTTCGTCCGATCTATAATTCTGTCGTAGTATCGGACGATATTTGGGTGCTTCAGCTCACGGAGCAAATTGACCTCCGACACCAGCATCTGTTTCTCTGCCTCGGCCATGCTGCCATAGTCCAGCACCTTCCAAACCAGCACCTAAGGAGATCAGATGGCATGGTGCAAATGAACCAGCGGGAAGAGACACCAATAAGTACAATGTGATAATTCACAGTACCCCAAATTATTTAAACTTCACTTAACTATGAATTTTATTTCACTAGATCACAAAATGTCACCGCAAACAGCATCTAAAAACAAATGCTACACTTTGTATGCACTACGTAATATAAACTTATATTTTGTTATCTACTATGGACATTAAAAAAAGTGTTACTTGAATATCTAAATAATATTTCATTTTCTGATTTTAATTTAGGCTCCTAATATAAAAGTACCATACTGTTCATGTAAACCGAGTTCAATCTGTATTTTATTGACCTTTCCATCTGATTTCCTCCTGATTTTCTGGCATTTCCCATAAGAGCCACATCCTATGGTGAGCATCACCTCATAGTCTTCAGTTTTGGACGGCATCATGCACACAGCGGGTCCAGACTTCAGACTAATAACACAACAGACCTCGATCATTTATCATGTACAAACTGTACTAACAAACACAACAGGATTCATTCATTCAGTTCACTTACCGTAATACATTCACTTCTCGTCCTTTGTGCTTAACTCCCGGTCTCTTGTAATTTTTTGTATGTGTTTTAGTTTTAAAAATGTTACAGTTCCTTGTTTGTGTTGAGAAACAAACAGACGAGAAACAAGCAAGCCGATTTTCAAACGTGCGCACAAACGCTGGATTCTGATTGGCTGGACTTGATCGTTAGCGGTGATCTCATTGGTCCGTATGAGGACACAGCGTGCACGTTGCCAAGCGCTGAAGACCCGCGAGAACACGCGGGAGAGTATTTCTTAAAGAGACAGCGCGAGCGCTGCTTATAAAGAGTATTGAACAGTCAAGTTTTAAAACGGAACTGTAAACACTAAACTTGATGTAAACGTCTTAACTTTAAATCATAAGTTAGAATTTCTCCCATCTTATTTTTGGACACGTTTCCTGAATATATGACCCTGGACTACAAAACCAGTCACGGGTAACGTTAACGTTATATTTGTAGCAATAGCCAATACAACGTATGGGTCAAAATGATCGATTTTTCTTTTATGCCAAAAATCATTAGGATATTAAGTAAAGATCATGTTCCATGAAGATATTTTGTAAATTTCCTACCGTAAATATATCAAAACTTAATTTTGATTAGTAATATGCATTGCTAAGAAGTTCATTTGGACAACTTTAAAGGCGATTTTCTCAATATTTTAATATTCCATATTTTCAAATACTTGTATCTCGGCCAAATATTGCCCGAGATACTTATTTATTCAGTTTTAAGGTGATGTATAAATCTCAGTTTAAAAAAAATGCCCCTTATGACTGGTTTTGTGGTCCAGGGTCACATATATAATTTGACGCCTATGATATGGTTTCCTTGAATTGAACAAAAATAAGCTACTTCTGAGAGACGTACCGTCTGCAGACTGACCTCTGCGCCCGCTACTTCGTTATTGAACTGCACACTAGTGTAAATTGACTCTTCGCCCGCTTGGTGGCAGCAGTGTGTTTATCGTGCCCAACGGGTCTGGGTGTGGCAGGGCCAAAGGTCACCTAAAGCCCTTTCCCCTGTTTCCACTAGAAACCTTCACAGGAAACGAGCTTTGCACATATAGCCAGAAAGACAGGAGATAACTTAATTTCATTGTGAAAGATGCATTATTAGAGCTTATATTCAATTATGAGGTACAGGTGGGTGTTTATGAGCATCTATGTGCTTCAGATGTTCTTATAAAGGCCACATAAGTGAATGGACACATTGAACATCTGGAAATCTCCATTTTTGCTTCATGACATGACCCCTCAAAACATAATCATTTGTCTTTGGAAATGAGCTATTATTTTCTTCTTCCATCTTAATTTCTCACGTTATATTTTCAAGCATCTTGTTAAAAAGGCATTGATACAATCATTCAAAAGCTAAAGGTACAGCACATGAAGAGACCGATCTAACTGATTTTTGGCAAAAAACAAAACAAAACAAAAACCCACTGTAATCAGTCAGGACCACTTTTAAACATCCAGAAGTATGTGCATTTGTTTCTGAGGGCTTCCAAGAACACCATTTCCAGCAAAGAAAGAAAAGGACAACAAATACTTCTTCCACTTAAGGTGGAAAATCTCACTGTCATTCTTTTTTTTCTTTAATACCTGTGTGTGATCTCAAGTTTGCAGTAAGTTTTATACGTCTACATGTTCAAGACTACTGCTACCTATCTAAAAAGGCAGATGTATATACAGTATATATATATATATATAATAATTACATATGATTGTACTGAACATAAGTAACCGAAGCAGCTGGCACTTTCACTGAACAGGGTACAAAATAGGGCTTAAATCTCTTTTTAAAAGATATAATTTTATGTTGGTTGGTTTGTTTTTCTCAAATGTACTAAAAATGAAGCGTGAACACTGAGAAAATGGTTTTGTACCTCGGGAAGTAAACTATATATATTGTGTTGTTTTATTTTATATGAATTTTGCAAGTTTTTACAACTCTGTTACAAGCAGAAAATGAATAATAAAAAAGTTGAATCTTAGGTTAAATGCTTTATTTAAAAAAATGTAAACTTGCATGTTTACATGCAAAAGAGAAATGAAATAAGACCATGTACTGTCTTACCATCATTTTTTTTTATTTTAATTAACATAATACAGACTGTGATATACCACTATAATTTGCTTTACTGTTGATGTGGTTGGTGAACGAGCTTCATTCTATGTCGATGTCAGATAATTCAAATTCAAATCTAACATATCAAACATATTTCTCTCAACATGGAATGGGATTTGTGCTTTTATTGGTGAAGTAATGGAACCAATTTGTACCCTATTCACAGAAAGGACCAGCTCTGGCTGTTCTTCTGAACATAAAGTGCAATATACACAGGCATCTGAGGCATATGTTTAAATATCAAAATTGATGGAATGCATGATCCAAATTTGACTGTGTATGATTCATTGGTGCATGTTCATCCAAAGAACAAACACTGCAATTCAAATCGACTTTAAAAGCCTGATCAGAATGATTCAGATGAACAAACGCAACTCTGCCAAATGCTTCAGATCAATAACACTCAGAGAAGAGCCTGTGGGTCACTGCTGCGCATGATTTTTATTCCAGCACAATTAATTTGTGTGTTGTAAAATGGCTGGGTAGCTAGGAAGAGAAACAGGAGTACAAAATGAAAATTATGGACCATTCTATTGTAATTTGGTTAAACTGCTAATATATAGATATATCTCACACTTTTTTTAAAAACATAAAACCATACTTAGGAAAACAATGTTACGTCTCAATCTGACAGCGAGAACGAGACGAGGAACCCGGTGTCTGAGATCCTC
>JAFVLL020011048.1:0-11957 GCA_021397915.2 Tor tambroides
CTGTCTGTCTGAATGTCTGTCTGTCTGTCTGTCTGTCTGAATGTCTGTCTGTCTGTCTGTCTGAATGTCTGTCTGTCTGTCTGAATGTCTGTCTGTCTGTCTGTCTGTCTGTCTGAATGTCTGTCTGTCTGTCTGTCTGAATGTCTGTCTGTCTGAATGTCTGTCTGTCTGTCTGAATGTCTGTCTGAATGTCTGTCTGTCTGTCTGAATGTCTGTCTGTCTGTCTGTCTGTCTGTCTGAATGTCTGTCTGTCTGTCTGTCTGTCTGTCTGTCTCTGTCTGTCTGTCTGTCTGTCTCTGTCTGTCTGTCTGTCTGTCTCTGTCTGTCTGTCTCTGTCTGTCTGTCTCTGTCTGTCTGTCTGAATGTCTGTCTCTGTCTGTCTGTCTGAATGTCTGTCTATCTGTCTGTCTGCACAACTGTCTGTAGATTCTACAGGTTACGATTAGTTTTAAAGTGTAAATGTTGAACTCCTGTGTTACTGTTTTATTACAGAGTTTGTTAAGATCTGCTCAGTGTGGAAAACTGAGATGTGGATGTGGTTTCGCATTTTCCTTACAGATATGATCATTTATCAGGTATGATTTGAGTTTAATTTACTAATTTATTTTTTTTATTTTTACTTGATTGATTGATAATATAGGTCATATATGAATGGTTCTTTAGTGAATCAGACCGAGTCTGAATAGTTTTTTTTAAAGACCTCTTCTCACCAAGATTGAAACGACAAACAAAAGCAAATATATTGACCAATTATCATCCATGACCAGAACAGTCAGTTTTAAAATATAGTAATTTACCACAGTGTAATTATGTCAGTGGCGCCATAGCATTACAATTATAGTTTTTATTAATATTTTGAATATACTTTTATTTTCATATTGGATATTTGTATTCGTTTTATTTTATTTATTTTTTTTTGTAATTCTGTAATGTGCTTTTGTCATTTTTATTAATATTTGTTATTTTATATTACTATTTAAATTAAATTATCTTTATTTCAGCTTTAGTTTTAGTTTTTGTTTATTTCCTGTTAGTAATTTTATTACTTCAACCTAAACTTATTTCAGTTAGCTGCAAGGCAACATTTCTAATTTCCTTATTAGTTTTCCATCTAATATTCATTTGTATTTCATGTCAGCTTTATTTTATTTAACAAAAATGATTTTTAATACTTTTAGTTTTATTTAACAACAATTCCATGAAATCAAGTTAAAATATATCAGAATATAATTTTAATATGTCAGTGCCTCCATAGCAGTGGTATTGTAGTATTATTTGTATAAATTTTATATTTTTATTAACATTTTAAATTAGCTTTTTTTTGGTACTTTTGTTATGAGATTTTGTCATTTTATTAGTTTTTTTTCTTTAGTTTTTGTTTATTTCTAGTTAATAATTTTAGAGATTTGACTTAAACCTATTTCAGTTTGTTTTCAAAGTAGAATTCTCTAATTTTCCTTTAGTTTAAGTTTTTCATCTAATATTAATTTTTATTTTATTCCAGCTTTATTTCAATTGACAAAAATGTTTTCAATAGTTTTATTTGCGGCAGATATTGCTGCTGTGTTCAGTCTTTCCCCGTCTGTGTGTCGTTCAGGGTCAGTACCGGAAGGCTCTCTCCAGTCTGGCTCTGATGTCGTCGCTCCAGCAGAACCAGAACCAGAACCAGAGCTCGCTCTCCAGCTCCTCGAGTCTGGAGACGCAGCGGGCGATCATCCAGCAGGCCTCCTGTCACTACGCGCTGGGAGAGTACAGGGTAACACACACACACACACACACACAGCATTAGACCTGCTGTGTTTAGCACGTCTCATCGTGTTCACGCTGTGGTTTGTCAGATGGCGTGTGAGAAGCTTCTGGAGGTGGTCTCTGGTCTGATGCCCCAGAATCATGAAGCAGTGAAGAGCAGCGAGGAGCAGCGCAAACCCCGCAGCAAAACCAGGAAAGGTGCGTCTATAGCACATACATAAACTACTCTTTTACTGCAATCCTATTTATTTTATTAACCCTTGTTCATTTCTTTTTTTTCTTTTTTTTTTGGCTGTGTAAATACTTAGAGCATACCTTAATTAGATGTTACACTGTGGACCTTAAAAAAATATATATATTTATTCTCAGTGCCATTAAAGCATATGATCATGCATTCTTTGTTAATAGGCTTTCATTCTGTTGGCAAGAATGTTTTTAACATTTTTACTATTTTCTACCCAGTGTTGTTGCTAATCATTAACTTATTCAAGACTGTAATAATTTAAAAAAAAAAGTCTGCTTAGCATTTATTATAATAATTAAAAATTATTTATTTATGTGTGTGTGTGTGTGTGTTTTAATTATAAAAACAACAGTAGCATTAAGTTAACCAACTGACAATTAAAAGGTAGAAATCCAGAAATTTAATGCATTTTTGGTGGTTATAATCAGAACTGATGTTCATTAAAATCTGTCATATTTATATATAATTTATTTATTAAAAAAAATATATTAATATATATTATTTTAATTTCCATTGTTTGTAACTTAATAATTATTAATAAGTTATATTTTTCACAGTAGTGACACTTTTGAGTACCAAAATTAAAAAAAAAGGTAACAGTAAGGTCCCATTTATTAACATCTGATGACATGAACAAACAATGAGCAATATATTTTTAGAGCATATATTAGTCTTTAATGTTAGTTTAATGTTCTTCATTGTTCATGTTAGTTCAGAGTGACTTAACTAATGTTAACAGATACAACTTTTGATTTTAAAAATGTATTAATGTTAAAATTAACATTAAGTAATATTAACAACTGATGTAGAAGTGTTGTTCATTGTTTATATTTACTAGTGTCGTTAAATGAATCCTTGTTGCGAAGTGTTAACCTTTTTTCCATATATGCAGTAACATTGAGGGTTGTTATAGTTAAGAGGTAAAACTGAACATAAGTTAAAACCATTAAAAACATTTTGTTACTTGAAATCAAATATTAACAGAAATAAAATTAAATATAGTAAAATAAATATAGTATTTCTCATTTTAATTGTTTAACTTGATGTACTAAAGTAACTAAAATAAAAAAAATAAAAAAAGTTTGTTTTTAAAATAGCTGAAAAATTACTTTTTACTCTGAAGACTTTGTTTTGGGGCTGAATGATTAAATAAAACCTTTGAATGTCTAAATTTTTAATGTCACTTTCAAAAGTTCAAAACTTTTAAATTTTAAATGTCACTTTAAAACCATCTAATTAATATTCATGAGCCAGGTTTTTACCATAATAGGAATCTCTCTCTCCTCTGTTGCTAGGTAACGATCTGAGGCTGGTCCCCTGCACCAGTAAATCCATCCTTCCGTTCTGTCTTCAGCTCATGCTGGCCTGTTTTAAGGTACCGGATCTGAACCTCTCACCCTCTCAAAGCACACAGCTCAGATTCGGTTTTTAACTCGTTTCCTCTCTTTCTAAGCTGAGGGCCTTCACGGACACCAGAGATGACCTCGCTCTTGGTCATGTGGTCGTTCTCCTGCAGTATGATTGGCCGCAGGGTGAGAATCTCTTCCTGAAGGCGGTGGATAAGATCTGCCAGCAGGGCAGCTTCCAATACGAGAACTTCTTCAACTACGTCACCAGTATCCTTCAGAAGAGAGATCAACCGCTTCTCCAGTGTTATATTTCATCTAAAACCTTTACTTCAAGCCTTTATACATAAAGCATAATAAAAGTAGTTTTAATGCATTAATTATGCCTTATAATGCATGGTACAATCTAAAGAATAATTGTAACCACAGTTAATACATTATAACGCTTATCAGTTCATTGTTACACTATGCATTTTAAATTTGGTTATAATTATTTATGACAATGCATCATGTATTACAATGCACATTATGCATTATAGCCTCTAATAACCCTTTATAATGCATTATACATAAAGGCTTTATGTAAAGTGTTACCTGTTCTAATTCTTGTCTAATGCATACAGATTTTATGATCTCATATTAATTTATAGACTACTAAAAATGAATCCTAGAAAACCTGGCATATGAAATAATAGTCAGTTCATTGAACATATACATAAAATATGTGTTTTATATTTCGTCATATTTCATCCATCAGGCTTTTATGGTTCTTATAGTCTGATATAGTGAGAATATGATACCTGATATATTGAAAATAATTCTCAATTTTATTAAAAAGGCCTAAACTGAATGAAACTATGCAATTTGGTGATGTTTATATGGAAAAAAAACTGATGCAGTAGCTTTATAGAGTTATTTTTTGACACGTCAGGATCCTTTAAAATGTTTAACATGCTGAAAAAACTTTTGATCCGACACTAATTCTAATCGTAATTCAGAATGAGTGTATTTTTATATGAATATCTGTCTTTGACCAGCTTTCTCTCTCAGACATTGACATGTTAGAAGAGTTTGCTTACCTTCGCACGACAGAAGGAGGGCGGGTCCAGCTGGAGCTGCTGCCCAATCAGGGGATGCTCATCAAGTAAGTCCCGCCCACATCACACACATCAGCCAATGGAACTGGAGATGATGAGAAGTGATCATCAAAGGTCTCTCCCTCCTTCCTGTTTCCTTTCTCCTTTTGTTTTGGACATATGCTGCGGTCAAGACTAACAGCGTGACAGGAAGAAGGCGGTTTGCTTAGCGTGTTTTCTTTACCCTGCTTTAGTCCTCTAGCTGCTTTTTGAAGCCTTTTTTTGATTAGTTTTATGGTCTTTGTCTGATATTGTGTAGGGTTTTAAACGGGTTGCAACTTGCAAGTTCAGGTCTGTTTAGGGTTGAGAATGGAGAACATAGTTTTAAAAATATTGGATGAATGACAGAGCTAGATCATGATGAACCAATAAACGACTTAAAAGTAGAGGTTCTGGGAAACAAAAATGGGTTTCAAATCATTTCGTGTCAACTCAGCCAGAGGTCCACGGCCAAAACATTTTTTTTTTAGCGAAAGAAGTACTTAAATTAGTTTGTTCTTCAGACATTCTTCTTAAAATATAAATATCAGCTGTATGCACAGTGACCCACATTTGGTTTTCGACCACTGAAAATGGGTAAAATTCAGCTTTTTTCTACATGGAGTCAAATTGAGATCCCCATATCTTTTGGATTGAACTATACAGGGCCTTAAAAATAAAGATTACTAAAGAAAAGTTCATTAAGAACCAGAATCTGAAAGGATATTAAGATATATTTAATACTTCTAGAGTTACAGACATGCAAACTTTCAAAAAAAAAAAAAAAAAAAGTATGTTTATGCCACTCAGACGGGTGTATTTTATGGTATATTTAGATCCCCACATATTCTGGGATTGAACCATATAGAGCCTTAAAAATGAAGATACTAACAGAAAAGTTTGTTAAGAACCAAAATATAAAAGGATATTAAGATATCTTTAATACTTCTTGAGTTACAGGCCTGCAAACTGTGGAGCAAGTGCTTTTTCCCATTTTTGAACGGTCACCACTAGCATATAATACAACAAAGATTGCTAAAGTCAACAGATTTTACTAATAGACCTACTAATCTCTGTGTAAAAATAAAATGATGATGCTTCAATCTTTCTAAAGTCATTTTTAACCCCCTGTAATTTGGCTCTGAATCTCATTTTGACCCTCCTCTATGAAACAGTGGGTTACTCAGTAAATATACATCTATTAAGTTTAATATTTTGGCTTTTGGCACTATTTATGTTTGTCTTTCTCCAGAAAAAAATTAAGACGGGCAAGTTTCTGGAATTTGGTTGATTTGACCCGGAATGACTCTTCTTCTGTGGCAGCACTGCAAAAAAACGTCTTTTAGAGACCTTTATTTTTAAGAGTGTACTTATAAATATAAATTATTTAAAAAAATATTGCATTCATGTCTGAATTAATGAAGCAAGAGCTGTTACTTTACATTACATTGTAAATCAGTAGAAAATGACTGTGTTTTGTCATAATAGTATTTTAGATGAAAAATAGAGTGGGGAAAAATGTTATTTTAAGCTTTTTAATGGTAGTTTTAGGATGTGCCGCTAGCTCTTGATGGGCTGTTGGTAGGGTTGTGGGAGTAAATCAGCTGTGATCATGCTGTCGTAGTGCTGGTGGTGCGTTTATGAGTGTTTGCTGTCCGTAGGAACCCCAGCCCCGCCCTGGGGGTGGAGTTAAACACCCTGCTGCTTCCAGGGGCTCAGAAGGCTGACAGGTACCCCGCCCCCTTCACCCAAACCCCGCCCCCAACCCTCCCAGACTCCTCCCAGCCTGACCATGTGTTCACATTCTCCTCCTATGATTTCTCTTCATTCCGCTCAAGCATTTTCATTTTGCAAGATCGTTCCCGTTCTCATACGGCTCCTTTTCCGTTGTGTTTTACGCAAGTTGTTGTGAAGTCTTCAAAGAATGTTTTTTGTTCGTTTTATAATACCTTGTGTCTCTAGTTTTCATTGAATTGCAGCGTTTTTACATTTATGAGTGAATCTCACAGGTGATGTCAAGAAGTGTCTGAGTTGTATCGCACCTGGGAATCAAAATTAAAAAATAGAAAATTATATTTTGCATAGATAAAATTTGCTCTTTTTTTTGCAAAAATCACATTTACAGTAATGACAGTGTGGAAAAGTGCAAGTATACACAATGTATGCACTCATCTAATTGTACTGTCTGCTTGTTTTAAATTGAAAAAATGTTGATTTATTTATAAATGTATATAATTTTTTTCACATTACAGATTTATTTAGATATTTTAATGTGCTTAAAAATTGTACTATGCCCAAAACAAACAGAAAAAGTACCATCATCCAAAATAGGCTGTTTTCTTGAATACAAAAAAATATATATATATTTATTTATAATTACAAATTTTATTTTACTTTTTTTATTTTAATTTATTTATTTAGTTTATTTCTTTACAATTATGAATCTTTATTTGTATTTTATTTTTAGCTATTTATTTACTTTATTTATAATTATGAATCTTTATTTTTATTTTGCTTTATTTTATGCCCAAAACAAAACAAACAACCAGAAAAAGTACCATCATCCAAAATAGGCTGTTTTCTTGAATACAAAAAATATATTTATTTATTTATTTATAATTACAAATTTTATTTAACTTTTTTATTTTAATGTGTTTATTTAGTTTATTTCTGTACAATTATGAATCTTTATTTGTATTTTATTTTTTAGCTATTTATTTACTTTATTTATAATTATGAATCTTTATTTTTATTTTGCTTTATTTTATTTTTATTTATTTATTTATTTAATTTTTGAATTTGGGATGCAATATGAGCCAGACGTTTCTTTGTGAGGTTCACCCTTATGTGTATTTTCTGCCACAGTATTCGTGTGTGTGTGTGTGTGTGTGTGTGTGTGTTCAGTGTTTGATTGGAAGAGCGTTGCTCTTATATCAGTCTGAATGTGGAGAAACTGCTGTTTCGAAACGGTTTTGTTTCTTGTTTGGGTTCTGCATAAAGTTCACGTTCACATTGGATCAGTACTCGGTTCTTTCTGTATTTTGTGACCTGTATCGGCTCAAGGTGTTCTCACACACCGTGTGTCTGTTTTCATAGACATCACACCGTGACTCGAGGAATCACCAAAGGCGTGAAGGAGGATTTTCGGCTGGCGATGGAGCGTCAGGTGTCACGGTGCGGAGAAAACCTGCTCACGGTGCTCCACCGCTTCTGCATTAACGAAAAGATCATCCTCGTCCAGTCATTACCCTGAGCGACCTCTGACCTTTAACCTATGTATCAGTCCAGTTTTGTTACTTTTCAGATATTTTTGAAATGTGATCAACTTTTTTGCATCAAATATGAAGCTTCGGACATGTTTAGAGTAGCAATGCACCAGTCATCAAGCAGATCTCATTTAGGTCATGGTTTTATTTTAGGTATTAATGAACAAACATTCAAAAATATTCAGCATTTTCTTATTATTTGTCTGTAAAATGCAGAATTCACTGTTAAAGCAAATGCAATATGTTCACATTATATTGTTGTAAAATACTTCATGAACTAACTAGACTGTGTTATTGTGTAATATAATGTTGTGCTGGCAGCTCATAATAAATAAAACATTTGTTCTCTAGTTGAATATGGAATTTAATTGTCATTCTCTACCCTGTTTCAGTTTATCCATCACTAACGTGGTCTTCCTTAAGGTCCCTATTCACTGTAAATCTGACATTTGTCTCATTTATGGTTATTAATTTCAAGGATTGGTACTTTTGCAGTGCTAGGTACCAATCTTTGCAGTTAATAACTTTAAAACAGTGGCTCTCAACCTTTTTAACTCCAAGTCCTTAAATATCTGAATTTTCTTTAGGGTTCCCAGTCTTTTTAAGCAATGAATATGCATGCCTTTTTCAGTTGTTTGTGATTCATTGCATAAGAATTAAGGATTTTTAATATAATTTTTACTCACAAATTCTATCAATAAAATGTTTTAGAGCTTGATATTTTTAGACTAAATGAAATGATAAAATTATCATTTGCATCATGGAATTTTGCAATAAATAAATGTACAATGAAATGTTAGCATAAATAGGCATTATAAATTTTAGCTTTCCATGTAACAAAAAATGATGCAAGGTACTGCCTTAAAATGAAAAAAAAAAAAAAACTTACATTTTAATTGTATTTTCATTTATTGCATCATTCCAAGATGTATTTAATAATTCCATATTATATATATATTATATGTATGAGTTAGTTAGTATGTGAAATCTCTCCATATTCTAGCAAAATAATTCTAACAAAGTTAAAACAGATATAGTTATGGAGTTTTCTGAATAATAGATTTAAAAAACCTGATATAGTTTTATCATAAAATTTTCTCACCATGAAATAGCCACATGAAGCTAGCATTGCCTTAAAAAAAAAATGAATAAACTCCATTTTCCAAGTCCATAAATATCTTAATTTTAGACATGTTTTGTCTTATTTCAAATCATTTTAAGTCATCTTGAGGCCCCTGTGGAAGTTTGCTGAAGCCCTCTGGTTGAGAACGACTGTTTTAAATGAGTATCTCCATGAAAATTCCTCTATTCACTATTCTTCTCTCTCTGAGGGACTGGGAAGGTCGGCCTGCAGAGCTGCTCTGAGATTTGCCCAGAAGAGTTTCTGCTTGGCTCCCTCCTGTGGCCACTCCAGATAGGTGCGTCTGGACATCATAGCCTTGAGCTGGTAGTACTTGGAGGGAATGAGATACGACGGCAGAGGTTCCAGCAGAATGAGAATAATGCTGTCCATCCCTCGAGTCACTCGCTGGTGATTGGCGAAGTAGAGTTCGTAATGGCACCATTCGCTCTGGACGAAATGAGAAGAGAGCACAAAGACGCACCTTCGGCTCTGCTCGATGCATCGGAGGATGTTCTGGACGATCGTCTTTCCCGGGATGAAGTCGCGCTCGTGGTGACACACTCGCAAGGCATAGTCGCCTTCAAGCTTGGGAAGAAATTGGGATTTGACCCAGTCAGCGTTCTTTTGGCTGTACGATACGAATCCATGGAAGTGCAACCCTTCCAAGTCTTCTGATTTCCTTTGGGAAGTTATTGCGTTGTGTTTGGCTCGCGTCCATTTCCAGATCATCTTGAGGTACCATGGCACATCCAGACGATTGCAAAGAAGGCTAACGGTGACGATTAAAGTGATTGTCGGGATCAGAATAGTAATAGCTAGGATCCAAGCGGTACAGGAGATCTCAGGAAGGTAGAAGTCTTCTAGTAAGGAATTGCTCCAGGATTCTGGGTAACTGCATCGGTATCCTTCTGGCCAGTGGCCAAGAGTCAAACCAAGAGTTTCTCCTCTCGGACGCATCGCTCGGTCTTTGATGAGATCGGTGAATTCCCGCAAAGCACATGTACAGATGAAGGGGTTGCGACTCAAGTCGAGATCTTTAAGATGCGGACAAGTCTCGAGGGCTTCTGGTAAAGGCGAATGAATGGAGTTGGATCTTATAGAGAGCTTCTGCAGGTTTGGGAATGCTTGGCAGGTGGGAAGGTCTAGAAGACGGTTGTCCATAAGGTCAAGGACCCTCAAGTTATCCAAAACCCGAAGATCTGAAGGAACTGAGGTCACTCGGTTATTCCGAAGGTTTAGGATCCGTATGGAATCGGGCAAACACTTGAAAACGCTCTGGTCGAACCCATTCGAAGATAAATCCAGTTGGACAACTTTGGGAGGCCAAACGCACTTGCCTTGTTCCTCCGAATAGGTAAGTGTGTTCTGACTGAGGTCGATGTATTGAAGCGAATCCATGAGATGGATTCTTGAAGTCAGTGGTCTAAGGTGTTTCAAGTTGTTGCCCTTGAGAACCAACTTTACTAGGTTTGTCAAGGTACTGCATTCAGTATCCGGATCAATTGAGAAGACGTTTTCCGTAAGAGCGCAATCGGACAAGTCCAACACCTCGAGCTGGCTAACAGTCGAAGGACATGTCATGAAGATGATTGGCGTTTGGGTTAAACTGACGTTTCTTGCAGGCATGTTTATGAAGAAGTCATAGAGCTCCTTCTGATTGAAGATGAACTCGGTTACAGATGCTCGAGTCGTAGAGAAGGAATCCAACATGCGGCTTGTGGACAATGGCGTGCCATCTTCCATTTTCGTCATCGTAAGGTCTGAGAAAGAAAGCTGTCGGATTGTAGACTGCAATATTGTGTTTACACAGCTTGTTAGAACTTTCCAGGTGGTTTCCACTTTGGAAATTTCCAAGCTAACGGTGCGTAGGATTCCTCTGCGGCGTATCTGCTGGATGACCTTCATCCCGCTGTCCAGCAAAGTGAATTCGACTTCTTTAAAAGCTGCAAAAACATCTGTGGCGATTGCAATGTCAAGGTCGCTTTTAGACAAGGCGATGATGGCTTTCTCGGACTGTACTTCTGTAAGACTGTTCTCCTCATACGTCTGTAGGCCGTTTGCATTAATAAAGAGCGTTTTAAGGGTAATTTTGGCGATGTAAGTGAAGTCTTGGTTGCTGATTGATTTGGCGCTCAGGCCCAACCAATGCAGGCGCTTCAAGGTGGAAAATTCCCTTCCTAGCGCCATGACGGAAAACAAGTTGGATGACAAGTCTAAAAACTGCAGACTTCCTGTTTTAAGCAGATATGGTTGGTCTGAGAGGTTCTGGAGTCTATTATGTGACAGATCCAAGATCTCCAAAGCCGTTGTGGAGTTAAATGTATCCATGTCTATATTCTCCAGTATATTCCAGGACAGATTGAGGAAGTGGAGTCGTGGGGTTGTGATAAAGTCTTTGGCGCTCAGAGATTGGATGCGATTCAGTGACAAATCCAAGTCTTCTGTTGATGGTTTGAGGCCAGGGGGAACCGAGGACAGGTTTTGAGATGAGTAATTCACTATGATCCGCTTTATAGCCAGAATGAGAGACGGGTGGAAACATGTGACATAAACAGACAGCAGCCACCAGCCTGAGGGCTTCATCTTTCTGAAGGAGAAAAAACACTTGATTTCATTTCCTGTTTTAAGTCAACCGCATTTTTAGCTTGTCACAGTTTTCACTTTTACTCAAGTCTCTAGCATTAGTTAAATGTTATGGTATAATATGGTGAATATGGTAATGTTGGCATTTAAATTTACTGTACATCAGTTGTACAGCCATGGCCAAACGTTTTGAGAATGACACATATATTCAATTTCACAAAGTCTGCTGCTTCAGTGTTTTTAGATCTTTCTGTCAGATGTTACTATGGTATACTGAAGTATAATTACAAACATTTCATAAGTGTCAATGGCTTTTATTGACAATTACTTTACGTTTATTCAAAGACTCAATATTTGCAGTGTTAACCCTTCTTTTTCAAGACCTCTGCAGTTCGCCCTGGCATGCTGTCAATCAACTTCTGGGCCACATCCTGACTGATGGCAGCCCATTCTTGCATAATCAATGCTTGGAGTTTGTCAGAATTTGTAGGTTTTTGTTTGTCCACTCGCCTCTTGAGGATTGACCACAAG
>JAFVLL020011049.1:0-54572 GCA_021397915.2 Tor tambroides
GCCTGGTTACAAACTTTCTTCAAAATATCTTCCTTTGTGTTCAGCAGAACAAAGAAATTCATACAGGTTTGGAACTACTTGAGGGTGAGTAAATGTAAATTTTTGGGTGAACTATCCCTTTAATAAGCAGCAAATTAGGAGTTCATTGAGACAAAAGTCATAGTTACTGGTTTGTTAATAGCGAGAATTAGACCTTAAAATAAAGTGTGATATGGAATCTTTCCTTTTAACATGTTTGTCATCTTTTAAGAACTGTTCACTGAAAAATTCTTTGTGGAACCCAACATGGTTCTTCTATTCAAAAATCCCCCTTTGCAACTTTATTTTTCTGTGTGTGTGGTTCCACAGCAGTCTTGAGTAGTCTTTAGAGAATGTGCTGTACTTGGCAAGTAGTGTGTTGCTCAGTACAATATGTAGTCTTTTAAGCTGAAATCTCCACTCCACCTGTACAGTTATCAAGAAAAAACATTGAACCATTTCTAAAAACATATTTTACTTACAGAGTGCACTGAAACAGACCTCGCCCCTGCTTCATTGTTTTAACTCGCTATAAGATTTATCTGTGTCACTTGACTGTGGCCTTTAAAAGGGCATTAGCTGCAAAACAGCACCAAAATGCTCCAGCGGCATGGATAGGTCTTTCACTAAAGCCCCAGGGAATAGCAGGCTGAAACCTCTGCATGCACTGTAGTGGTCAGACAGAAAAGCAGGACCACTTAAACTTGATTTCTGGCTCTCTTGCTCCCCCTGCTGAATGTTACATGTACTACGGCTGAGTGAAAACAGCAGATTTTTTCAGATAAGGCTAAGGAACCTTTGGAATTCAGGAGGGAAATTGATGGCGGTCGTAAAATAAGCTATTATCATTAAAGCAAGACAAAGTGGCCCATTGCATGATGCTCTGTTGCAAGTGTGCAAGAAAATTTAGCCAGAGGTTTGTATAATTAAAAAAAAAAAAAGTTTAGATTTCCTACGAAGCAAGGTACTATATTACCTTTTTTCCAAATTCATTCTGATTTTTTGCCAGTGGAAGATTGTTAATGTCTGGTTATGTTCTGTAAACCTCGGGGAAAAGGAAAATACAACAGAAACACAGAGAGGCAGCAAGCTTGAGAAAGAAAGCAAGAGAGAGAGAGAGAGAGAGAGGTAAGACAGCATCTGTCTGATCGTAAGACATGGTCATTTCCCATTTTCTTCTCAAATGATCCATGTTATGACCTACTGTCCTTGCTCCAGCTCTGCTCTGGCTTGCATCTTCTGCCTGTAAAAGGAAACAGCATTGACAAAGCAAGCTTTGCAAGTCTTGTATTGCATATAGCATCATCAGAGACCAAAAGTGCCAAAACTAAGACCTTTTCCTCCACCTGTTGCCATGCTTTGTTTCTTCCTCCACTACAATAAATGCTTGTTACCTCTTGTCTCGTCCTACAGAGATGAAACAATATGATCGACATAAGTACCACCTACTTACCAATGGCACCGCTTTGTGTCTGCCCACTACACAATCGATGTTCGTGAAATTCTTAGCATTACAGGGCTCGTGCTGGGGGAAGTGAGCATTGAGGCCATTGTTCAGTGTGTGGGTGCATGGCTTGGCAGCGCTGACTACTTTGTCTCTTTGTTTGGCGCGCCGTGACTTTCGCTTCAATGAGCTTATGCCGAAGCTGAGCTGCTCTGCTCAGAAAGTGATAGTGAAAGAAGAGAAGTAAAAGATGGAAAGAGAGGGAGATGAAATGAATATAGAAGGGAGAGAGGATCTTAAAGGAAACGGTCACTGCTGCATACAAGCTTGTGAGGAGCTCAATTCAAGGTCAGGGAACTTTGCTCTGATGCTACTTATAGTAAAGAGACAAGCACACACAAAAATATTAGCATTCGTTTCTTCATTTTGTGAATTAAATGCTGTTGTGATGGTTCGTCCCCAACAGGCTGCTTAATTAGTGCAACCAACAAAACTGTCTTTGAACTATCATGGAAATTTATGCAGGTGTAACCTAGTGTTTTGAAGCAACACCCAAAGTCATGTCAAGTGGGAAAAAGATACGTACTTTGCATGCATTGTAAATTGCTTTTAAAAAAAAGTGCCAGCCAAATGCTTAAATGTACAGTAAATGTAAATCTTGCCATTTATTTGCATATGCATGGTAGTTAGCTACTTCTCAGACAAGATTCTGTATATTGTTGAATTTTCTTGTAACTGATACACATTCTTAAAAATAGAGGTTCCAAAAGTGGTTTTCGCAGTGATGCCATAAAAGAATCATTATTTGTTTCCCCAAAGAACCATATTTTCTTAGTTTGAAGAACATCTACTGAATGTTTTTCCACTATAAAGCACTAAAAAGTCTTATGTGCAATGGAAAGGGTTCATGGATGTTAAAGGTTTTTAATGGAACCATTGATGCCAATAAAGAACAGGCGCTTAAACTCCAGTGTAATTGCCCCCATAATAAATGCACAGTTTCTTTGGATAAATGTGATAACTAAATGAAAAAACAGTATGTTTTTCAGTCATCAAGACTGCATAATTGTGTTTATATAACAATGGAGATACAGATTGTTTAAAATTTGAATGGCTTCAACCTGTTAAGTGTATTTATGTTATTAATTAGTTTTTTTTTTGTCTTACTTTTCAGTAAAATACCTAAACATCCTTTAAACAAGATAGGGAAAATTGTGAAAGATAATAAATCTCTTTTTTTGCCAAATAATATATCTTAAATTATGTTTGTTTTCCTTACCCCACTGGCATTTTTCTTTCTTTCTTTCTTTCTTTTTGTCTCAATAAACCTCATTAAATTAAGACAAATAAAAACAATTTGCCAATGGGGTACGAAAAATATCTCATGCAATTTTGCTTTGCAAGTAAAAGTTTCTTGTTTTAAGGATGCTTTGATAATTATACACCAAAACAAGACAGAAATACTTACTAAGAAAATGTTTTTGCAGTAAATACTGTGGAACAGAAATAAATTGCTCCATTAAACCAGTGATAGAATCTCACTCTGTCAACAGCTTCCCCCAGAATTCAAGATTTCTGTTTGACGGCATATTTTAATGCTTTAATGTGCTGTATGATGACTTCCAGATAGTGACAGAGCAAAGTGGTCCACTGGGAGAGTTATGCATTTAGTTGTGTAATATATGGCATAACATTGCAGCACATATACTGTGTTGCTAAAAATATCTGAGTTTATTGCAAAATGAAGTGATTTGATTATGCATGCTACTGTATACCCATATTGTCCCCAGCACCAGACTCTGTTAT
The DNA here is from genome assembly GCA_021397915.2 of Tor tambroides. Classification (NCBI taxonomy): domain Eukaryota; kingdom Metazoa; phylum Chordata; class Actinopteri; order Cypriniformes; family Cyprinidae; genus Tor; species Tor tambroides. Next base: position 3,269 of record JAFVLL020011049.1, read on the forward strand.
TTTCCAAAGGCTCGTCTCAGTCTTGGCTCTAATAATGGGCAAGAACTGCAGCTGGGGTTGGTCAGCACAATTTGGCTTTCATTATTACAAGTTTAGCTTTACCCCCTCACAGGAAATGAGAAACTCTCATTGCATGTGATGACCTCAGCTCGTAAAATATAGAGGACAGGGATAAAGGGTTTCCTGAGGTATGGCTCTTTCAGGGAGATAAGAACAACAGCTCATCATCCTGTGTCAGTTCTACCCGCAGGTATACAGCAAACTTTCTCTCAGCCTCAGACACTGAACACCCACTGGCATGATTTCAGGCACTGTGTATATGAGAATTAGAAGTGTATACCAACACAGCTCTGCTCTGGATCGTTTGCATATCCCGTGTGGAGTTGGATGCTTAATTATTCACATGAGCATTACTTTGTTAGTGGGGGCCGTTGGGACGGATGTACTGGTTGTGACGTCAATATAGTAATGGCTTAGAACATTAATTAGAGAGTGCAGCAAAAATTTTACATGATTTTTTTACTAATACATAAATAATCCATGTGATGTATTGATCTGGATATCAGGTCTGGAGAATTTGCTCATTTATAAGTAAAAACTGTAACATTATGGTTCGAGTAATATTATATTATACTGTAGTGTGTGTATGTGTATATATAGAAACTAAGTTCTTGTTACACAGTGATTCAGTTTGATGGAGGCAGCAATCATAGTTGCTGACCAATTTGATTGCTAAAACGAACTCATTTGATCTGATTGAAAATTAATTTGAAAACTTGATTCCCACATCTGCTATTCGATAGAATGAAAATTCTGACATTTACTCACCATATGTTTCCAAACTTGTATGAAAAAAGAAGAAAACAAGTATTTTTTCCTGACTTTAGTCTAAATGACAGGCTTTATTTTTTCTTATCTCTTTTAATTGGCTAAGAAACCAAATACACTGCTGGACAATAACCAATAATATGTATTCAATAATATTTTTTCCTATATTTTCCTAATTACAATTTTATGATTGGCTTATACTACAAACACATAATAAGGCAGAATAGGTTCTATACAGTAATAAATGTTCAGTTAGCACTGCATTATTCATATACTTTATTTATTTATTACCTCAAAATGACTTGAAATGACTTTTTTTTAGCATTTGTCCATATTAGGGATTTCCTGTCAAGTCATAAATTATTCCTTCTATAAGTCAGTTTTGGAGTTTCTGTGCAAGAGCGCCCTCCGGTTTCGAGTATGAATTAAATATGCATGGCATGAAATTGTTTAGCGCTCCATAATGTTCACATCGCCTCATTTTGGATATGAATAAATCGTCAGGTCATACATAGACTATCTTGTCTCTTTGCATTTAAATCTAGATTCATTCACATTTGCCCTTGTTACCTCTACATGAACACACTTGCCCGAAAAATGTGCGGGGGACGATTTTATGTTTTATTAAAAGTGTGTGTGTGGGGGGGTCAACCCGTGTCAACCATGCCCCCCACCCCCATTATTATGCCTATGATTAACAATATTTTTCAAAATATCTGAGTAATGACAGAAATTTCAATTTTGAGTGAACTGTCCCTTTAAGAATGATTCATTGGTCTGGTTGTTATGTTTTCACTTGGATTGTAATCCACTATTATAAGACAATTTATTTACATTACATTATGCACCGTACCTACACATTAGTGGAGGTTTTGCTTTGTGATTTCACTAGTACAGCAATGAACCACGGTAAATAAATAAAATATGCTTTCGATATTAACAAGCTGACATCACAACAGCCACAAGACAATTGTTTCAACTCAGCTTTTGTTCCTGTTCCCTGTTTTCTCTGCATATGGAAGACAAAAGTGTTTTGTTGCCATGTTGACTACACGTATCTCCTTCTCCACAGCTAAACAACAGATATGGCTGCTTGCCCAGCTGGCAACAAATCCAGGAGAATAGAGAGGGTTCTCCTGAGGGCTGTAATGTAATTGCCATTTCGAAGTTTACTTTCGCATCCGTTTATAACCAACTGAGTCAGCAGCTGTCAGCGTTAATTCCACATTCATCTTTGCCCTTTTGTTTCCATGTTGAAACCAAGGTTGAAGGGGTTGGGAAATGGAGCTCTCCTGACTAATTGTGCTTGCTTAAGTTGAGACGCTTAAGAATAAACTATTGAAAAGAAATGCAGGTAGCATTTTGCGTTCCGTAATGAGTTTCCTTTAATGAGTATGCGTAAAAGTTAGGTGAGCTTGTTAGTTGGAATTTCGAATACAAACAAGGTCTTTACTACCGATTTGCTCAAAGCAGTAACTAAAGTCATTTCGAAGCCTTTTTATTACGCACATGAAAGCAAAAAGCAGGGAACGCAGCCACAAATTCATTCCCATATCAAACAAGGCTCATTTTGTCCATATTTATGATTAGCTTTTATACTCTAACAAGTGCCAAAATGTCTAACAACATGTAATCTCGAGTGATATGTGTTTACTCTCCTCCTCTGCCCCTTTCTAACATTCGCAATTCCCGTAACACCCCCAGAACACACAAAAACCCCAGCCAACTGCACAATAAAAGAGATATCATCTCCATCTCACGCGCTGTCTCTACATTGTACTCTGCAGCATTGTGGAGGGAGGCCAAAGCTGGAGGATGCATTACCTGTTTGGCTCATGTTACGCTGGCCCATGGAGAGCCACGGATCAAGATTAAGTCACATTTGCATTTTAATACGCTATCCGGCACGGCGACTTTCCTGTTCTTTCCTATTTTGTGCTTGTTTAATGGTCTTCTGTGAACCGAATGCACAAGTTTATAATAAACATAGGATTTCATTATGTAAATGCAGGGTCTGCATTACACCCCAGAGTGGTTAAAATGTCTCTGGGGATGGATTGTGAAATATGTCCCGTGAAACTCTACATCAAACAGGGGTGCGGAAAAGCCAGGTTGTCGTTATTATTGGATTAGATGGAATAGCGGGCTTGCTGACATAAATTGGACGCTGCAGATTTCAGGAAGGTGGAATGCTATGAAATCAGAGATATTTGTGTTTATGTTATTGGTCATGATTGGGTGGCAGAGGATGAAATATTACCATGTGCCTGCATGTGTACTTTAAAAGCACATTTTGTATTCCTAGCGTGTCATTGAGTCACTTTGAGACATGCTGCCTTTTTAATGTAGCTACATATCAGTCATCCGGTGGCACGCAAGACTTTTTTTTTTTTTAGGATTTATTGGAATGAAAGGAATGATAATTAGACCTGTAATTGGCATTTACATCCAGGCACATTACCCAGTCTCCTTTGGGAAATATCTTACAAGTTCAAAACAGAGAAAAATTTCATTTTCCCTTTGCTATGACCTTGTATGTTTCATCAGTTATGTTATATGTCTAGCTATAAAATATACAATATTGCTAGTGCCTTGAAGCAACAAAACAAATGTTATCTTCACATGAATATGTGGCTTAGTTGATTAAAATCATTCATATTTAATTGACCGCAGCGTAGAGGAATCTGACGTTTGTCAATGCTGTATGTTCTGCTGTCTGCTTTGCTGTATAAATATCTCATATTTTGTTTAAGAAACATCTGCTCTGTTTATGCACTCCATGACTCTTCAGATTCGGGTTTGTGTTGCAACAGAAAGTAATTGGAGGTGGAGAGGGGTTTGTACGACTCCCACGTCTTTATACAGAATTGAAAATGAAACCTTTAAAAATAAAATGTGACCTCAAAGCCATCTAAGTGTTTACTTGAAACCATCTCAATGGAGTCATGGTTTTGATGTTTGCACTGGCTGTGCGTTTACACTGTTTCAGATGATAACTTTTTTATTTTACCTTTTTATTATTTGTGTGTAAGTTTATCAAAGTTTTTCAATTTTCTCTGTTGATCACAAATTCAGCTATAGATTTTAGATTTTTTTTTTTCTGTACATTTTTGTAAATGTACATATTCATAGAGCATGTCATTTCTGTATGGCCAGAGAATTCCATCCACATCATATAAGCTATGGATTCAAGGAAAGAAAAATGTGAATGCTGAATCCAAGCCTGGCACTCGTGTGCCTCAGTATCTCTGCAGGCCTCTTCTACTGCTTAGAGAAGAGTTAATTTTTCATAGTTGTGGTTGAACACTTTCCATCTCCAGGAGGAGAAATCTTGACAATGCAGAAACAGAGAATAAGTAGCTACACTAACACAAAATGTGGGTTATTTTCAAACTTCTCACGCACCAGTTCAGCATGGCGGAATTGCACCAAAATCTGCCCCAGGTGTCTCAGCTCTTCTTCTGGAGAAAGTTTACTATAAAAAAAGGAATTAATCATTTTCTTCTTGTTTTATGTATGTTATCTTCTTCTTTAGGGTTGGGTACCGAAACCCGGTACCAATATAGCACCGGTACCTATGTAACCGGTATGTACTAGAACCGAATCAGAACGCAGATTTCGGTGCCTCATTTCGGTGCCATGCCTGAGCGATCAATTAAAATATTTGTCCTTTTATTCTCCGAAACGAACGTAAGCAGCATCATCACCAGCACCGCACGTGAAAAATAATTTCCCGACTGAGAAAATGTATATTTTAGTCAGAGTTATTGCGCTCCTTCATTGCGCTCCGTCTGTTTGGCGCGCATGCGCGCGGCGGCGCTCGTTGTAAATGAAGTCTGTGAAGTTTAGCGGAGAATCGCAAAGCAAAAGCTCACGCACTTCTGACAGCAAAATGGTAATATTTCCATGGCTTTCTAACATTTACAGATGGAGAATATACCTGTGAAATGTAAGTTATGCATTACGGAAAACAGCAAACACATTGACAGCGAAAGCGTCTCTGTCAGCATTGTACTTAACCTTTCTGTCAGAGCATCAGACAGGGAAATGTAAACCCGCTTTAAACTGAAACTATAAACTATAGGCTACTATATCTTACGAGTTTTTTTTAAAGCCCTTCATATAAAGCTTGTCACATGTTTAGAACAAATTGTGTTATGCACTTTCTCAGCAGCAGTTCAGTCTGTGTCCTCCCTAGATATTTTATCAGATGCGCTCGTATCAAACTACTGTATATCAATATTAACGGTATTGCTTCATACCGTATCACTTATAAAGAATATCAATATCGTACAAACTCCGCCCAGCCCTAGCTTTAATTAAAATGCCTAAAGCTAAAGTTCTCTTATTCATGTTTTTAAACCTGTTGTCCAACAAGAGAGAACATTATAACCTTTTTAGTCCACAACACCAGTTGAATGCTTCCTTTTGTGATCTGATGTAGCTTCTTGTCACAGAATGAGGCAGAAAATATGTTCCATAGGCTACTAATTCATTGATTAGCAATGGATTATAAATATGCTTTATGAAAATACCAGAGATGGCTTTAATAACACAGACAAACTATATATTATCATAGTTGAGTGTTTAATGTATTTGTTTTATCATTCAAAACGTTTATATCTTCTGTTTACTCAGTTACAGCAATGGCAATGCCTTTGTCCATATTGGGGATTTCCTGGAGCTTCATGAGTTCCATATACTGTATGTGTATATATGTATATATATATATATATATATATATATATATATATATATATAACAAGTATCGGTTCAGGCACCGTTTAGGCACCGGCACCGTTTTAAAAGTATCGATTTGGCACCGGTATCGAAAAAAAACCCAAACGATACCCAACCCTATTCTTCTTCCTTATATGTATAAACAGGGGTTCAAATAATGTGAAAACCCATTATTATAGGAGTTAATTTAATTTATGTAGGCTACAGTGGGGAAAAAAAACAGTTATACTTTTTTTCTTTCTTGTCAGTATTCTCTTGTTTGTTTCTGTAAGTTGTCTTTAGCTGTGGTTAGTACAAGTAGTCTGTGAACTGAGTGACTATCAGATTTCCAGAAATGACAAATCATGGAAGCCCGTGAAGGCATGGTTCTTAGTAGGAGTGTCTGTAACCCAATTGCTTGGTATTTTAAAAACAACAGTCTTTATGATTATGACTGCACAAAGCATGGCAAAATTTCATCAGTGAACAAGAATACTGGGTAAAAACTGAAAGAGAATGATAGGCTCTGTTGAACACTAAGGAGGATTGAGTCCAAACAACACAGAACTACTGCAGCAAAAGTAACAGCAAACTTCACTATCCACCTTGAAGACTCTAACATCCATGAGAGAGCTGCAATTGTTAAAACTTTAATCACAGACACCAGTGCTAAAATGCAAAAAGATGAAACCATGACCTTTGGTGTACCAAGATGAACTTTAACATGTACTCTGGCCTTCTCAAATCACCTGACTTGAATATTTCTTTGAGTTGGATGAATCCTTCACTGAACTGAATCAACATCTGACACACTTACTGAATGGCAAGGATAGCATTTAAAGCATTTTCATTAATGTCTGTTGTGAAGTGAACCACATTTTGTGTCGGTATCATAAGTTTTCTTGATAATGTGTCATATAAGATACACATTTTCAAGGTTTTTTTATGGTAATATATGAAATAAATGTTGTAGGCTACACATCCTATACTATACCCTCTTCTCTTTTTTGTTTAGTATGTTTTACTGAGGCAAAGCAATGATCAGATAAACATGATTATGTATGCCACAATAGTAGAGACAAGTAGTCATATTCACACAGAAAAAAATACCAAAAACCATGACATATTGCTCTTTTCACCCAGTCATTACAAGGACTAGTGATACGGGGCACTGATGTAGTATGAATATGCTAATGGCCCATTGTTTACAGTTCCTCTTGATTAAAGTTGTAAATTAAAGGGAAAGCACAGGGTTACTTCACAGCCTGATCGCTTTTTCATAATGAAAGCTTCCAAATAGAGTTTATGAAAAGAAACAAGGCTTTAATGCCTAACAGAGCTTGACTGAATGGAATATATTCTGGTGTTCAGTTTGGTTGACATCAAATGAGCCAATCATGTGTCGTAGTCATGTATTCGTTTTGTTTTCTCCAAAATTAATGTTTGAGTTTTTCAGTCAACAAACAAAACATCAATAAAAATGCCATCATACCAACAAAAAAAAAAAATTATGAGTTATATACAGTAGATGATCAGGAAGATATATCAAAAAGTAGAAACATTGTATATGGTGAGTGTGGAACGAATATAGTTGGATGGGCAAGTTCAAAAACAAGGGCTTTGTGTTGCTCATCCAAACGATCTGAAAACTTGTTTGATCTGTGAACACTGAAGATGGGACATTAGTATCCAGAAATGTCAAGCAAAAGAGAGTTACCCTTTTGTCATTTGACTCTGTTGTTCTTGGAATTTTTAAGAGGTAAATCCATACAACCAAAAAATCAAATCAAATAAATAAATAAAAAATACTGTCAGCAGAAGCTGTCTACAAAGTAACCTTTAGAGTCAAAGCTGCCCTCTGTAAAGACACAGTAAAGACTGAAAAATTTGCATGTATTCACATACATACAGTATATGTGCTTATTTTGAAATTACATGTATAGCAGTCAGATAAAACAATAATCAAGTTTTTTTCCTGAAGATATTATTTGTTTTTATGTTATAAATGAGATATTATTGTAATTATGAAAGATATTAAAGTTAGAATGAAATCATTATTTTACTAGAGTTGATTCATTTCATGAACAAAGGGACATTTATTTATATTTTGAATGAGTTAAACAAAAAAACAGAAATGTTGCCTTAGAAGCTAAAAAAGGTCATTTTAATCTAATAATTACATATTTTAATTCAGCATTATTTTAATTAACAACAAAAAAAAAGCTTTACTTAAAAACAGCTGGGCTAGAACTCTCAACTATCGTCATGATACTGAAGTGACTTGTGGGATATGCTGGTGACATCTGGAAAGTTCTTGCATGCTGTTTTGCAATTCCATGCTGAATTCAGCATCACACTACAGGGTGGCATCCTCTGTAATACCACTGTACTCCACCCAAAATGTCATATCTCACGATTCATATTTCCCATGTGTTTCAATCGATTTAACGCCCACAATATAGCCTACAACTCATATGAAGTGAAAAATATAAAAATGAATTATGAAACTATAAGCTTTGAGCAATAGCTTGAAGCAGAGGCGGATCATGTGGTGATTTGGGATTTCAACTTTAGAAAAACATTTACACCATGTGATGACATGGTAATATTGTGTATTTATAGTGTAAATGTAACATCCATCATTTCTTTGTATCTTTAATCGCTCTTTTATTTTATAGCAAGATGGAAAGTATGAATTATTTTTTTATTGCTTTATTTTTTTGTTCATCATATGAACATTTATCTATTCTCCAGACAGTGATGATAAAACACAACTCATTTTAGCAGGAGCAGAACATTAAGTTTTCAGCTTTTCAGTGCATTTTACCTCTAAAACAAACCTGAACAAGTTGTGTCTCTCAAGCATCGTGGGTTTCTCTGGCTTCTTGTGGTGTTGGGTTTGTCTTCTAGGATGCAATTTGGTTCTTCCTCTTCACCTGTGATCGATTCCTTCAGTGCCTCAGAGACCTGTAAGGAGGGCTGTTAAATTTTTTTAAACCACTGCTGAAGCTGCACAAGGACTGATTTAAGTGTTTAAAAGACAGATGGTAATCTCTCCAGCTCTCCTTCTCTGACTCCTTCTCATTCTCTGTCCAGGCTCAAGCCAGTCTCTTCTCTCTACTGCTTAAGATAAGTTGTACGCTAGTGATTTGTCTCTGTCTGTGGCACCTGCCTCATTATTCCTGCTGGATGTTAAGGGACAGCTTAACCTATGCTGCTTGTCGACGAGAGCATTTGTCAACATTTAATAGCATCGTCCGCTGACACACCAGCAATCTGTACAGCCAAAAGCAGGGAGCGGCAATAGAAGATGAGCCTAAACAAATGTCACATACATCTTAATGTCTGCAGGATAGCTTCATCAGTCATAGTCAGTGGACTATATAAGAACAAACAACTAAGATAACCTCAATGAAGGCTAAACTATTTTGGAAAAAATCTTCTTAAGAATGAAAGCTTGTTTTCATCTCAAGGACTTATTTTTTACTTTATTTCTCACATTGTAACTTTTTATCTCTATACTAAGGTGACTTCATATCTGAACTTTATCATCAGAATTCAGACAATCTTCAGAATGTCTTACATGTGCAAGTTTATATCTCATAATTGCTTCTGTATATATCCTATATTGCATTTGGAACTATTTCTTATAATTTTGTCTTTTGTCTCACAATTATGGAAATCTCACACTTCGACTTATAGAGTCACAATTGTAAAAAATAAAGCATATGTCATAATTTTGACCTCAAATCTAATAAAAGCAACTGTTTCTCATATATCAGATAGAATAGTTGTATCTCAAAATGTGACTCGCATCGTTGTGACTATTGCAACTTTATATTTTACAATCGCAACTTTATTTCTCGTAACTGTGACTTTACATTCTAACAGTTGAAACTTTTTAACTCTCAATTTCAACTTTACAAATACGACTTCATATCTCAACAATGCAGATTTATCATAATTGCGATGTTATATCTCACAGTTGTGACTTTTCCACAATTACAATTTTATTTTTCGCTACTACAATGTTATATCTCATAATTGCGAGTTCATATCTGATAATTGCTTCTGCATTTATCATATATTGCACTTGATCTCACAATTGTGGCTATATATATCACAATGGCACTTTTATACTTTATACATACTTTTTTCGCAATTGTCATTTTATATGCAATAATTGCAACCTCAGATCTAAAAATGCGACTGTTTCTCACAATTGTGATTACAGTTCTGATTATTGCAACTTTATATTTTACAATCACAATTTTATTTCTCCTAACTGTAACTTTACATTCTAACAATTGTGACTTTTTAATCTCAGTTGTAACGTCACAAATGTAATTTAATATTTCAACAATTGCAGTTGTAATTTTATATCTCATAATTGCAACTGCTCGCCATATGCTTCATTTAATATTTCTCATCATTATGACTATCTCACAATGTGACTTTATATTCTATAATTTTTAACAACTGCAACTTTATACTCATAGCTGCAACTTCAAATCTCAAAAATGCAACTGTTTCTCAAAATAATGACTATATGTGTGACTATGTGTGTTTCACAATGTGACTTTATACTTATTTCTCATAGTTGATACTTCAAACTTTATCTCACAATTACTCTTTTTAATGTTTTCCTCTGAGGGGAAATCAGTCTTCCATTCTTAACCACTGTCTGGTATGGTGCACTTTGAATAAATGAGCTCGCTTTTAGTTCTGACCCTACTGGATTCAAGCAACTTAGTAAATGTTTGCCCCAGTTGTTGCTTAGCCCGCATTTTTCACTGTCCTATATCTTGTGGGCAATTAGGCAGATAAAAATCTCATAGCCTTACTTGGACAGTTACTTGTTAAGTGAATGAATATCCTTGCAGGCTAGGATTGAAAAGGGGTCGGCCAGGAGAACCATGCCTTCAGCATTCACAACATAGTGAACTGGGCTAATCTTACTTTTCAAGCTTGACGCAAGTACATGATTGGTAATATTTATCACATATTTACTAACAAATTGTGCAGAGAGAAATTACAGTGAAGTCTGAAGATAGTTCACATCCCCTAAAATCCCTTTAAAGCAGATTCAGTTAAAGGCTATTATCAGACACAGTCATTAAGACTAATTACCTGCCTCAAGGGCAAGTAAACAGAGGATAAGTGAGATTAGACCTTGTTTGCACAGCTGATGAGTCCTGAGCCTTATTTCAAGCAGCTATAGACAACCAGCGACAGCCGGACAACTGGACACAAAGTCGATGATGTGATGGAATCAGGCATACGGTCATAAATGCATGATTGCTTCATCACACCTTTGATCACAGAGGTTTGTCTTGTGCATATGTCCTCAGTGGAGAGGAAAATCTGTAAAATGACAATCAATAAAAGCCATTACGTGGAGGCCCATGTGACAAATCCATGCCGTGAAGCGGTATTAAATTGATTTTTCCAGAACCAAGATGAATGACGGAGTTACAGGATTGAAATGTTTTACAATCTGTGTCAACAAGTCTTTTTTTAAACATTTGTATGTATGATAACATAAGAAAGCTAAACAAAGACTATACAAAGACTAACAAAGACGGGCCACTGAGTGATTTTTTTGCTTGCTTTACTATATATTTCTGTGTTGTGTTTTCTTGCCTAGATTGCATTATCCATACTTCCTTATCAAATTTGTCATGCTTGTTTTAAAATTGGTTGGTCCAGTTTGCACAGTTTACAGAGGAAATGCAAAAATGGAATAAACTGAGAAAAGTATGTTTTTGAACACCACTGCATTTTCATTTGCTGGTGTTTTTCTCTCTTCGTTGAGAACAAGCAAGCATTACTATGATTCATACTAGAAGGCATTCATGTTAATGGAAGAGAGGGTTGATGAGGCAGAACCAGGTCTATCAATCTGCGCTAGTCCCGTTTTTGTAATCCATCATAGGAAAAGAGAAATTAAAGGTGCAAACCAGGTCGTCTTGGGCTTATACTGACTCCTAGTGGTGTGGATGATGCATTACATGAAATTTTAGAAATGCTTTATTTGCTGAAATAAGTACTAGTATCTAATGAATAAGTACTAGTATTTAAACGATAAGTACTAGTATCTAATGAATAAGTACTAGTACCTAATAAATAAGCAGTATTATCTAATGAAAACGTACTAGTATCTAATGATTAAAGGCAGGGTAAGCAGTTTCTGGAAGCCAATGTTGATATTTGAAATCACCAAAACAAACACGCCCCTACCCCAAAAGGGTCTCGCCCCTATTTTGATAGATCCTCCCCACATATACGTAGCCTACGCAACCCAGGCAACGATTAGTTCTGTGAAACATAATTAAGCCGCTTTTCCACCGAAATTACCTGGAACAATATGTCTCAGGAACTTTTTTCCCCCAGACCTATTGCTGTCTGCGTTTCCATCACGGTCTAAACTACCAAGAAGATTAGGCAAATAGTCTGGTGACTTAACGTTAGGTCTGCGCACGATTCTCAATACCAAGTACGCAAATTTTGGACTTGCATCCTCGGTAGTTCGGACTTCATGGGTTATTAGACTCAGAGTGTGAACTCCCACGGAGGAACGACGCAAGTCTGGTAATTCTGCAAACAGCAGCGTACTTGATAACATCAGCTCGCCTCGGCTGCTGCAATCTTCCTCACTGTATTTACAGATGAAATATATCAAACACCACTGCCTCTTTTTGTTTTCATTTAAACATATTAATAGAACAATGGAATAAAGACCAAAGATTACCAGTTAGATTTACCCCAAACGAATTATATATTATGTTTATCCACTACAGACACATCAGAGCCAGCGGCAAATGTCAGAAGGACTAGCCGAGGTTATGCTCCTCTCTTCGGGATACATGAGCACTGAGCGCCTGGTGATCGTGTGGAGCTCGTGTCTCCGAAATCGGCGAAGCACATTTTCAAATAGGCGCTGTTTTAATAAATAAACCGCAGATTTGCATTTTAAACAACTACATTCTCGCCTGAAATACATGCGTCCAGTGTAGGCAGGCTTTAGCTGTTGCATTGCGGCGCGTCCAGTGTACGGTGTTACTCACCTATGGAGAAGAAACAAAGCAACCTCGGCGTCTGATTGCAGGCCTTCCGCTCCTTCAGTTCTCTCCAGCGCTGGAAAGCTGATCTGATATTTACACAGGTCCTACTTCTTGCCTTATCGTTCCGCAGTCGTTTTCCTCTTTTTGTTTTTTATCCGCCATCTCTATCTTTCTGTCGCTCGGCTCAGTTGTTCACTGAACTCTCTCTCTCCTCGATATCACGAGTAGACACACCCCTTACTGCTGATTGGCTAAACGTTTGTTATGGGACTCGGCCCGACTCGGTTTTCTAAAACTTTTTTGAAAAAATGCATACCCTGCCTTTAAGTACTAGTATCTAATGAATAAGTACTAGTAACTTTACAAAAGACACTAGTACCTAAAGAATAAGCACTAGTAGTTGATGAATAAGTACTAGTACTTAATGGAAAAGATACTAGTATCTAAAAAATAAGTACTAGTAACGTTAAATTAGATACTAGTGCAGCTTATAGATTAAATGTTAAAACGGCTTGCCGTAGACTGAAGTCTTCATCTTGTGTGAGTGTAAATGTTTTTAAAGTGCCCCTATTATGGGTTATGAAAAGTTCATATTTTGGTTTGGGGAGTCCCCAACAACAAGTTTGCATGCATGTAATGTCAAAAAAACACTTTCATTGTCTGTAATATGCATTTATCTTTACCTTATTTGCTCAACGACTCCCAAATGATTCGCTCAACAATTCATTTTTCCAAACCCCTCCTCTGCATGATGCTAATCTGCAGTGATTGGTCCGATTGGCGATTGGTCGATTTCATTTCCATTTCATCATGCCTGTAATGCCTGATAAAGCAGCGTTTTCCCAGGTCTGCGCGCACAACAAGTGGGCGGGCAGTATGCTAATATTTCATGTTGACTTCAACATGAAACGACTTGGGATTTGTTTTAAAAACGACTCGTTTCAATGATTTAGAGTCGAGTCTTTTGAGAGACAATAACTTTATACACGGTGCACTTTCAGATTTAAAACTTTGCAGGATGTTTTCATTCACTTAGAGCTGTGTTACACACTGCATGAAAGGTAATTTTCAAAAATCCATAATAGGGGCACTTTAAACATTTTTCTAAAACCGCTGTTTATTTATTAATGTGTAAAACTTACTGAGGGCTAGCGTTTAATATTTGATCTTAAGCAGAAATGTCTGTATTATCTCTGTTTGTGACGCTTTAGATCAAGAGTTTGTAAGGAGGTTCGTCTCTAACACCTGGCTTTGGTTGGATCTGTCTTTTCAAGCTTTTCCTCTTTTCCATCTCTCTAGCGCTTGTTCCACTTCCTCCAGCCATCTGCCAGAGAGGCAGAGAAGGCCCCATTTCCCTGGCAATGTCTGTCAGGAGCCTCAAGGCCCACCAGTCTCTGCTAGTGCATCTTTCTTGGCAAGCCTTCCCCCATTCCATATGTCTGATTTGTAGGGCTGAGAAACTGCCACAGGAGGACAAGGTAAGAAGGAGCACGTCAGGGGGTGAAGAGAGACAAGCTGTTCCTCCGGTTTTCCTCAGAACATGGACAGAGAGTGAGAAGTTAGGTCACAAAGCAAAAGTCTTTACCGGTGGGAATGCTCTTCTCATGTTCTCAGCAGCATCATGGCAAGAATGCTGTTGGAAAGCATCTCTTAATTACTGAGATAAATTAAGGGTGATTAGAGAATCATTTGTGTTTGTATACAGTGCCCTCCACTAATATTGGCATCCTTGGTAAATATGAGCAACGGTGGTTATGAAAATAAATCTGCATTGTTTATCCTTTTGATTTTTCTTTCAAAAAAATTCACAAAATTCTAACCTATCACTGAAGTAAAACAACTGAAAGTGGGGGGAAAATCTCATTGTGAAATAAATGCGCTCTAGTTCATATTGGCCACAATTATTGGCGCCCAATTATTGCAATGTCCAATTATTGGGTGTTGAATCACCCAATAATAAAATGTGACATTCTGTAGTTTTGTCACATATTCATCTTTTAATCATATTTGTAAATGTCTTGTCTCCACAGCCAACAGAGCTATTTTGTCTTTACTGTTCCAATACTTTTGGAGGGCACTGTATATATATATATATATATATATATATATATATATATATATATATATATATATATATAATCATTTACTTAAAAAGTGTACATGTTCAGCCCTAACATGATGTACTAAAATAACTAAAACTGAAATTTGATATACTATAATAATTTAAACTAAAACTGAAATTTAAAAAAAAAATACTAAAAGTAATTCAAAGTATAAATAAAAAATGTAATAGTCTCTCAATTATACAAAAATAACAAAAGTAACCTTGTGTGTGAAAAACGTTTTATATAATTTACATAATAATTTAAATAATACTAAGAGAGACATATAGTTGCCAAAGGAATCTGAATTTTATGTCAGATTGAAAATTCAAAAATAAAAGCTAATTGAAATACTATAATAGTATATAAATTATACTAAAATAACACCTGATGTAATGAAACTCCACCAGGATAACTTACTATGTGTATATTAGTGATTTTTCTGACAGGTACTGGTACAATTTTGTTGGCATGTCACCACAGAGTGTAAAAGACATAACAAATGCTCCCTTTACATTCTGTAACTTTCATGGCTGCAGATACACATGGCATTTCATTAAATACTCTCTCAAATTCCTCAGTGTTATCATCAATAGGCCCAAACTCCTTATCGCCCTCTGCCAGTCTTCTCAGTAAATATTTACAGCTGGGCTCGCTGGACCCGAGGAATACTAACACATAGCCGAGACCCTGAACAGCATGGGAGGAGTGTGTAGCAAGCCATCAAGTCTACTTCAACACGACACTGATTAATACTACAAATATTCCCTCTAGCATATTCGGCAACCCCTTTTAATGAGTTTATTTAGGCTTGAGTGAACTGAAAGCGAATCACGCCAGCAGGCGGAGCTTTCGAATAGGTTGTCTGCGTTCAGCGCTTTCATCTAAAAAGAATGAATAGAAATTGGCTTTTAGTGTGGAAAAGCATAGGGGAAAAGCAGCCTAATTGCAATTTAGAGGGCCCTTGAGAGGCAGAAATCATAGAATGTTGAAGATAGAGTGTCTCTTTAAGCCCACATAAAGTGTGGAGATGTCTTATTGGCATTAAGGTGCTTTTATATCGCCCGGGAAAATGTCATTGCGTAAAATGCCACAGGCACTTTAAGCAAAGATGCATACAGTCAACATGACATCAAATTTGACCGGTTTTACTTTTTGTTAATGCATGCTCATCTTGTGAACACTTCATCAGTGTACACTTATGAAAAGAAAAAAGAAACTAAACCAGTCAAAATGCACTGTGGGTGTTTACACTTGTAGTTCTGTTCTCTTGGTTCTAGCCTGAACCAAAAAACAAATGGAAACGTTTAGTCCTGGTTTCCTTAGAGCTCACACTGCAATATTTAACACTGAACCTAAAGACACAAGACAGATTTATGATGTATATTTACCAAACATACATCCAAAACAATGCTGTGTTGGTCTAAAACAATATTGGTCTAAATGCGCTAGATGTGTGTACAAAATGGTGTTATTTTTTTACCAGCTTATGGGTTAGATTTACTAACAGCTTGCACCAACACAAACCACCTTTTGGCATTAAAATAGTACAGTCATGGTTTACTAAAGGCGCACAGTGAAGAATTAGCGCCGAAAAGGCTTGGACAGTTATTTTTGTGCCTGACCTTATTGAACATGCATTTGTAGGAGTTTCCCTTTCAGAAGCAAAATTTATGGGAGGAGAGTATTAAAATGAATCACATAACGAGATTTACTAACGTTTGCACTCGTCAAATTACTGGTATTTGCGCCATTATTTAATGCCCAAAAAAAGTATGTCAGCAGGCGGTAATTTGCGCTGCTCTTGGTAGGTTGCGCTGGTCATTATGGAAAAGATCTGGCTGTGTCTGTGTTCTTTAATGTGCACATTGGCGCTTTTATGGAATTTGGCTTTAACGCTAATTTGCCCTGTTTAGTAAATCTGGCCCTATATATAATATATAATATATATAATTTATAATAGAGTTATAAAATGTGTAAAGGAGTCAAAACAGTGGCAAGAATTCGTTTGTTTCACACTTGGAGATCTGCTGCAAGGAGTTATGCAAGCAGTTATGCCACCTGTATCAAACTATAATGAGCAAAATAGCTCCTATGATGAGAAGAACCAACATTTTGTCCTTTTTAAGGTCAATTTTGTGACATTGTGTCCTGTTTTTTGGTTCGTTTAGATGTCTTTGGTATGTTTAACGATCATGCTGTATATCATGAAGCACACCAAAGTTCATACTCCTGAAAAGGTGTGTCTCGGTCCATTTAGTGCGCACCAAGGATCAGGTGGAACCAAACCTGCCAAAAGTAAACACATCCTAACTTACTCTTTCTTTCAAACTACTTTCTGTTTTCTCTGACATCACTTGCCATGCATGCTGTTGGATAATATTAACTAATAGCTATGAATGGAATTCAACAGAGATTGAACCTACAGTATAGAGTTCAATCCATTCTGGTACTGTATGGCACATCCGCTTTTCAAAATCCAGTTTATTTCTACATTATCCAATTTCAATCAAAAATACGTCACATTTCAGCAATTAATGTTGACTTTAGAGCTATTCACATGGAAAGCATAGAAATAAGTAGCATATTGAGTGCAATTCCTGTAACTTCATGTTTTTATTATATGTCAGTTTCAGGGCATGCCATTCTTCAAAAGAGCAGGGCTCGGTCATTGGTGACCCTATTACAATAACAGAAATTTGGTTGCCATTTTAGAAATATTTTGGCATTTGGCATATTGACATTTATAGGTGAGCGAACAGAAACAGGGAAATGTGACTTTCAAAATCCGCATTTGACCATGCAACTCAATTGTTATCGATATCTTTGAGTCCTGCTTCTCTTGATTTGTGCTCTGTTGTGAAGGTGTCAGCTCTGGCTCGATCCATCTATCCCTCTGTCAATCCACCAAGCTGATTTCAAACTTCAGCAGACACTTTCATTTAGATTTTGTCAAGATACATTCAGCACATTATGTGCTTTGTTTCCCAGAGATTACAAAACGATTCCTTCTTTTTTCTCCCCTTTCCTTTTGTGATAACATCAGATAACGGGAGAATGTAGTACTCTGAGGAGAGTCGTTGATGAGAGCGTATTTTACTCTGTATGAAACCACTATTGTTACTGTTTTTCAGAGTCATTAACCTGATTTACAGTACTTTCTGACTATCATAACAGTCCACTTCACAAGCTACAAAACTGAATCACTTCAAAGGCTGTAAGGCATTGAATTCACAGGAAACAAGCTCACATCCAGCAAATTAACATACTTTCATTTAGTTTCAGACCCCACTGAGTGAGGGCTGCAGGAAAACACATTTGTGATTTCCTCATTCATGTTTGTTATCGTTTAAAATGTCTCCGTATGAAAATGGTCCCATTGCTGCAGAGTAGATCATAATGAAGATTAGAGAGTTTAAGGAAACTCTCTCCTGCTGTTGAGGGTGTAATTTTCCCTGGGACTGAGTGCAGATAAGGTGTGTAAATTTTAATGTCAATTCCAACTGTTAATTTATGTCTCCATTTTTGTTTGGGTACTTAAGGAAAGTTTGAAGATGACTCAGGATTGTGTAACCAGAAAACCTCTCACTAGAAGGCGATCGTGTGTTTTTATGGCGATTCTGTAAAGATCTTTGACTTTTAGATTAATGAGGGAGCCATTTGGGAGCCAAATGACTTTTTAGTTGGAAAATTAAAGAATTGCTGCATAAAGATTATTGATTAGAAGTTGACTGAGTGCATATAGCTAAAATGTTGATTGTGGTTCCAAGATGCCACCCAAACTAAGTTTCCTTACAATCTATTCAAGCTTACTATTGGTCCTTATATAGTATATGATAAGCTCTTTTTAGATAAAATATCATTAATTTATTATAGAATACCATAAAATATATTTATACAATAGAACTTTGTTGTGAATATATATGTAATTATAGAGTGTCAAAAGTATAGCCTTACATTACAGTATCGGCCCCCAATTTATTTTGAATAGGATTAAAAAAAACTTCGTAAGTCATTTTTTGTGAATCAAAAATCGGTTTGTTTGTTGTGTGCAGGAAACAGTTCTATCTGTGGAAACTGCATACAAATGTTATTGCCACAAATTTATAGACTACTTCTTGTAGCCATGTCACAATCTGGAGCACTGACTATTACTGTAAGTTTGAGCAAGCATAAGAGACGAGTGAAATATAAATGTGAAAGAGTTGCACCCTGGCAACCATCTACAACATGGTGGCATCTTCAGACAATGTCAAAATGTTGTTGCTATTGTAATTAATAATACAGTTAATTAGTTAGGTTACACTTTGATTTTTGCTTTACAATTTGTTGACTGTTTCATATATGTACTTGGATGGATCTGGTGTAAATAAGTAGAGTGTGTTTTTGTGCCATCTGTAGCCTAGCTGGCACTGTTTCGACAATATTTCTTTTGATCAAAACAAAATCCGTATGATTTATTTTGTGCATGTGTCGTATAGTGCGTGTTATGTAATGCAATGAGGTTATTCATAATTCCCTCACTTTTAATTGTACCGTGTTTTTTTTTTCAGTGTTGACTTATTCGTTTGTCAGGGTCAGTCAGATATGAATTGCTGTTTTAATGAATGTTTTATGAGAGTTTTATGAATTTTAGCTGTTGAGGGTCTGATACTCGGTTGCGATTGGTTACAATGGCACAGTCTGCGTCTAAACATTGTGTGTCCATGTGTGCATTTTTTCTGAGGTGTGTTTGCTTACAAGCAAGGTCCTTGCATTGTTTCTGTCACTGTCAGTATCACAGACTATTGTTTGTACCTGCATATGTATATGTTTTGACAGACAGTGAGATACATTATAGGCCATGTCATTTTTCATGTCGCCGCTTTGCAGTGTTGCAGAATCTTTTCAGCCAACAGTATTTTCCACAGCTAAGACAGTTAAACCTGTAGTCTAACATATGTGACACACATCGAGCACATTATGAAGGGAATTCACGTAAAATGATTTGTGTAATGTTTTTACCCATCATTTTATAAATGTAACTGCTGCCATGCTCATGATCAATTAAAAACACAGTGGGCAATAATAACTTGATGTTAATTAAGTTTCATGAATAAAGTACAATCTATTCTGAGCTTAATTTACACAGAAAGTGTGCATGTTTATGCTAAAAAGAATGACATTCATTAGATGGTTATATATGCCTGCTTTTACGTAATTGTGAGTATTTAGTGAATAAGATGCAAGTTTTTGTACTGATATACTGTGTACAAAAGTGGCACAAGCATTTACTGAATTCATCGCTATGTGCTTTGCTTTCTCGCAGGTGGTGAAGCATTTCAGATGAGTGGAAAGTCTTTGAATCACAAGAAATCCAGTTGAGCTCTGCCTGACGTTTAATGTGTTTTTGATGACTAGCTAAACAAAAGTCCATTAAAAACATCCCAACAAAATTAGACCTTCAAGAATCATAAAGACAAGCCTTTGAAGTCAATTAAGAAATATTATAGGAGCAAGAGTGCTGTTGTGCTAGAACATAAGCTGCGATTTTGAAACTTAAATATCGGCACTCTAGGAATGGCACTCAGCCAGTCAAATTAGAAGAGCTAGCAACCACAATAAATGTTTCATGTAAAAAAAATATATATATATATTCTCAAAGATCAGTCTGAAGTGGATTGGGAAAACAGAAACTGTTTTCACTTGTTGCTGTTGTTTTAAATTTGCATTTGATTATTTTCACAGGAAAAGATTTCGTGGCAGTGAGACATAATTCATTTTCCTCTTTCTGTTTAGATGTTTGGCAGGTCGGTGACCTTCAAATAGAATCGTGTGTGTCTCACCTCCTTCCCAACCTTTTCCAAGCCTGCTCTCATCATTCCATTCATGATGAATTGGCCTGATCAGGAGGCAGAATAGCTGATTAGCTGAGCTGGTGGAATAGCCAAACAAGCAAAGGTGCTGAAGAGCTCAAACCAAAAAAGATATAAGTGTAGTCTGTGCTGTGAACAGGTCCTTTTATGGGTCTGTTTACTCTGATTTTTCCCCGTGCTTATTTGCTGTTTTATGTAGGCATAATTTTGAGTAGTTTCAAGTGCCTTTTTGCAATCTGTGCCATCTCGTCAAAATGAATGGGATCTAGTCGATACGTGTGCCATGTAAACACAGATGAAACAGCCTGCAATGTGCCGTGGGCCGTAAAAACAGATATCAGTTCCTGTCAGCTTACCTCAGAGCACTTCTTCCATGAACTTACCTCAGAAATGGGTGATTACATGAGACCATGCATAAATAAAAGTGACCCGAGAGCAAAATCCTCCCGAGGTTCTGTTTAGTATGGTAATTCTCTAAATCCTCCTGCAATCCCTCTAGCCAATCTATTGGTTTCATTTAGGTTTATCCTAAAAATGTATTCCAATGTATTTTAATGTTGTTCGCAAAATTGGCAAATATATCTTCAGTGGGTCGGTGTCCTACTTTCAAAGTGCTTTAATTAATCTTGAGTTAAAGGCGAGACAGCATTCTCTCGTGTTGCTTTGGGGTGGGCAAAGATGGGAGTTGGAATTCGTAGTTTCTTTGAATCTGATGATGATGTACCCCCCCCCCCCCCCCCCTCCACAGGGCTCTCTTGAGTTTTGGAATATTTGATTAGTAAATGGATATGTACCTCCTATCATTCCATTCATCTCATTGTCTCAAACGTTTGGCTGAGAAGTATTAGACCTGCTTTTTGGTTCGAGCTTGTCAAATTACTGGTATTTGCGCCATTATTTAATGCCCCAAAAAAGCATGTCTTAAACTATTTTGCGCTTGAAATGGCTGCAATTATTGTTGCTAGGAGGAGGCACCACAGAGAACAGAGAGCGCGTGGTAGAAGGGAGAGGATTTTTTCCACATGTATTCATTTATTTGGAATGCCAGAAGAACACAATGTACTGTGGCTTCTTTATTTCTTTATTCTTTAATTGTGAATACGCTAATTTGCGCTGTGCTTGGTATATTCCATTGGTCAATATGTAAATGAGATGTTCCATCTGTGTCGTTTAATTTGTGCGTTGTTAGTAAACCACCCGCAGGAATTTCTACGCCCATCGGCACTGTTTTGGAATTGCGCTCTCGCGCCAATTTGCCCTGTTTAGTAAAATTGGCCCTTAGTGTATAATAAACTGTTAAAATGATAATAAATGTCAGTTTTTTTCACATTTCGTTAGTCCTTCTGAGGATAAGACAGTGTATTGTTTCATTTTTTATATACTTAATTTCAGGTCTGACATTCTGTGAGATGCTGCTATTATTTGGTCCACAAAAATGGTTCAGAATGACACCTTTAGTATGAAATTCAACCTTGATTTAAAAAAAATAAAGACTATCTACATGCAGGCCTTTTTATGTATAGCTCAGAAGGTCAAAGAACACTTTTCCTTGCATTACATTCCACGTTAGTGTTCATGTTAAAGTATAGCCAACACTATTTCATGACAGTATGTACTTATTTTGTGAAGCATGGTACATTTGTTTTGTTGTTTATTAAAATAGCATGTGAAATGTGTAACATGGGCAGTGTAATGTAAAGTGTACAGCAGAGGATGGAGTAGATGCTGGATGCATCATTAGTCCACTGGAGACAAGTGACCTCATATTCTGGTATTGATCATATCCGCTCACTGCTACACAAAAGCAGTCTGCCTTTTGATTACCTCCAGAAATGAAACGGTGAGGGAAATGCTGGCTCTAACCTGTTCCTGTTTTCAGACAGGAATGTTCATTTTAAAATCTTCTGTTACTGAAAGCAGTAATTGGAAAGAAAAACATCTCAGCACATGCCCTCTGCCATGAAGCCATTACTCCGTCTTAATGAGGCCATCCATGTCATTTAAGTCAAGCAAGACAGAACACCTCTCAGAACCGAGCTAAAATACACCCCCTCGCACAATCATTAGACGGCTAAATGCCCGTAATGTTTACACTGATCTTCAAGCTGTGTGGACAACCAAAGCACTTAATCCTCTCTGCATTGATTCTGCCATGGATCCTAAATCTCCACCAACTGTTAAATGGGTAAAAACTGCATTACATGATTCCCCCAAGTCTTTAGCGTTAACACATTTTCTTCACCTTTTTTAGTGATTCATTTTATATGACTGGATAAGGCTGGCACTTCCTTGTGGTCTACAGTCATTAGGTCTCAATCACAAATAATTGCTTACAAATTACATACGAGTGCCCACAAAATAAGTTCTCACACAGGAGTTCAAATTATTCTAAATGAGTGCCTACTGTTAGTAATTACACACTCAAACATCTTCATATAAAGGTTATTCACAATCTTCAAATTTAATAATCACTCTTTACTGTATATATGCCTAGACTATATATATATATATATATTATTATATAAAATATAGAGAATGTATTATATTCGAATCTAGAATATTAAAGTATAAAATTCTGTCAATACGCTCTAATGGCAATTCATAACTATTTTATGTTTTAGCAAATTAGTGGCTGATTTGAACATTTTTGCATGAGTTTTTTTATTTATTTTTTTTAAATAGTACGTTTCCGTGCAAATCACATCACATAAATTCATACAAAATCATTGCCTTATGAGATTAGGTTGGATTTTTTAATATTTTTGAAAGAAGCCTAAGGCTGCATTGTTTGATCAAAAATACAGTAAAACGTAGTATTGTAAAATATTATTAAAATTTACAGTAACTTGGGTTTTTTTATTTTAATATATTTTCAATATATTCTATATAAGTTTAATTTATTTCTGTGATGCCACAGCTATATTTTCAGCAGCCATTTTCAGTCTTTAGTGTCACATGATTCTTAAGAAATCACTCAAATATGCTGATTTGCTACTCAAGAAACCTTCCTTTTGTTATCAGTATTAAAAACAGTTGTGCTGCTTAATATTTTTGTGAAAATCATGATCATTTTTCCTAGCATTCTTTAAATAAAAATTGCAAAAGGACAGCATTTATTTGAAATAGAAATTATTTTTAATATTCTAAATGTCTTTACTGTCGCTTTTGATTTTGATTTAATGTGTCCTTTCTCAATAAAAGTATTAATTTCTTACAAAAAGAAAAATATCTTACTGACCCTAAACATAAGCTAGTTCTTTATCCTAATTTAGGTGCAGTGTTATTGATGAACGCATGATTTCTTCTTGATGGTTCTTAAATGAGTCCCATTATATTAAACCTTTTAGTGCCATAGTAATGTAAGTCAGCTCATTCTTACAGTATCTCAAGTTTGGTGGTCTCTAAAACTTTTAAGACGTCCTAAACCTCTGACCGTTCATCATTATAGCTGTATGCCCTGTGGATTAAGCACTAGCCTCAGGCACATTTACGTGTTAAGAAGAGCAAGTTTTGGATCATGTTGAGCCTGAGGGCCTCTCACAACATGTGTGAGCTGCGTTTCTCAACATATACGCCGAGTCTCTTCAGGTTTCTTATTTCTTCTATGCTTGAGCGGATTAGCTCTGAAGAATATATTGATTTCTGCTTTTGTGCTTCTCTCAGCGAGAAAATGAAACGGTGGGACACGATGGAAAAGCAGCAGCGACAAAGAGAGGAAGAGGCCTAATCTAAGGCGAGAGGCAGGCCGCGTGGCAGAAAACGCCAGAGGAGAGGTGGCTGTCACGGTGAAGGGTCTTGCGATTTAATAACTTTGAACAAAGAGCTAGCGCGTTCTTTAATTACGCCACATGATAGGAGATGCAAGCCTCTTGATATTACCTCGCCAACCTTGATCCAAATCATTGTCTGACGGACCAAATGGAACATTTAGAAAGGGAGCTGTGAATGTGCAGATAGCCAAGGCTCCTCAGACGGAGGTAGGAACGGGGAGGTAGTGAACTAAGAGGACATTTGGAGAGGAAAATTGATGGAGACAAGAGAGGGAATTGATAGTTAGAAGACAGGAAGCAGCCGGCAAGGTGATTATGCCCATCTCGCCTGTATGATTTAGAGCCCTCTAACCATATAATACAACAGAGAGAATTCATCAGTGCGCAGATATACGGCAGGAGCCAATTTACACTTTAAGTTTTAGTGATTTCCTCGGATGGATTTGCTGGAAAATATAGCTCATCTGTGGATACACTCTCACTCCTATATGGCTCTCATATAGCATTACGTACGGCTTCTATGTGAGGAAAAAGGAAGTGATGACACATGAACAAACACACAATGGCGGTACCATGGATACCAGTCTAATGTTTGTCAGCAGTGCTGGTCCAATTGGCTAATCTGTGTAGGAGAACATGACAAAGGTATAATTGCTCTTACCTTTTTACCTTTTCATTACCTCTACAGGGAGTCTGTTTATGTAGCCATTTAGACTCTTTTTCTGTGATTGAAAAGTCTGACTACTGTGTGTGTGTGTGTGTGTGTGTGTGTGTGTGTGTGTGTGTTTATGAATTCAGTACTGTCTACACATCAATGTCTGAATTTATTATAAATCATTTTTAATATATTTTATTATTTTATATTAAGTATTTAAACTGTTTTTTACTCTAGTGATTATTTCCCAGCGTGGGGTAATTTAGAAAGTTAGTTTCTGCATTGATATATACCTTAAATACTTAGTTACAAAAAAAGCTATTAAACACATTTACTGTTTATGTCCAAGTAATTAAAAAAAATAATAATAAAAATAAAAACATTGAACATGCATTAATAGCGGTGCATGTTATTATTGTTCACTAAACTAAAGCTAAATCTATTAAAAAAAAACAATAATTCAGTTAAATTAAGTTAAATTAAATTAAATATAGAAAAAATAAAAATGCTACCCTGGCAACTAACAATTAAAATAAGTTTGTTGAAGCACTAAAATTACTAAACTAAAACTGAAATATAAATAATGCTAAATAGAAATATTTAAGAAAAATAAAAAATAAAAATAATCAAATAAAAATGACAAAAGCATGTAAAAAAAAATTAC
The DNA here is from genome assembly GCA_021397915.2 of Tor tambroides. NCBI lineage: Eukaryota > Metazoa > Chordata > Actinopteri > Cypriniformes > Cyprinidae > Tor > Tor tambroides. Next base: position 28,926 of record JAFVLL020011049.1, read on the forward strand.
TGAAAATTAAACTAAAATAAAATGAAAATGTAAAAAAAAATATGAATAACATTACTTTTAATAGCATGTAAAAGTAAATAATACTTAAATAATGCTGGTGCATATTGTCACATATCAGAATCAGAATCAGAATGAGCTTTATTGGCCAAGTATGTTTACACATACGAGGAATTTGTTGTAGTGACAGAAGCTCCACAGTGCAACAGAAAGACAGCAACAGGACAGGACACAGATATTAAAAGAATAATATCCAAATAGGCAATGTACAAAACAGCAAAAACACAATATATAACATAGACAATTATGTATGTACAGGCCAAGTATGTGCAAATTTGAAGTGAGAAAATAAAATAAAATAAAATAAGTGAGTGTGGTGAATGGATAATGTATAATAGTTGTGTGTTCCGCGTTTATTGTCGAGTGTTCATGAGATGGATTGCCTGAGGGAAGAAACTGTTTCTGTGTCTGGTCGTTCTGGTGCTCAGAGCTCTGTAGCGTCGACCAGACGGTAACAGTTCAAAGAGGGAGTGTGCTGGATGTGAGGGGTCCAGAGTGATTTTACCAGCCCTTTTGCTCACTCTGGATAAGTTGATAAGCTGAGCTGAACCAGACAGTTATTGAAGTGCAGAGGATGGATTCAATGATGGCGGAGTAGAACTGTTTCAGCAGCTCCTGTGGCAGGTTGAACTTCCTCAGCTGGCGAAGGAAGTACAACCTCTGCTGGGCCTTTTTGACAATGGAGTCTATGTGATTGTCCCACTTCAGGTCCTGGGAGATGGTGGTGCCCAGGAATCTGAATGACTCCACTGCAGTCACAGTGCTGTTCATGATGGTGAGTGGGGGGAGTGCAGGGGGGTTTCTCCTGAAGTCCACGATCATCTCCACAGTTTTGAGCGTGTTGAGCTCCAGGTTGTTAAGACTGCACCGCTCCTTAACCCCCTGTCTGTAAGCAGACTCGTCACCGTCCTGGATGAGGCCAATCAGTGTGGTGTCGTCTGCAAACTTCAGGAGCTTGACAGAGGGGTCTTTAGATGTGCAGTCATTCGTGTAGAGGGAGAAGAGCAGTGGGGAGAGAACACAGCCCTGAGGAGCTCCAGTGCTGATGGTGCGGGTGCTGGATGTGTATTTACCAAGCTTTACTGACTGCTGCCTGTCTGTCAGGAAGCTGTTGATCCACTGACAGACAGAGGTGGGGACGGAGAGCTGAGTTAGTTTATTCTGAAGGGTGTCCGGGATGATGGTGTTAAAATATATGGGGTAAATTGTCACAAAGAAACCTGAGATTAAATGGCCTATAGACTTTGTGGTTGCAGCTAAATTTTGTAGTAATAGACTTTGTAGTGCTATTTTCAAACACAAAATAAAAAGTATGAAAAAGTAAAAATGTAAAAGGTAACATTCAAAAACACCATTGTTTTGACCAACAAATACCATAATGAATAAATTACAAGAGCAGAATGATGAAAAAATTAAATTAAAAATACTTTCAATAACAAATAACTTCAACGTTTCAGTTAAAATCTTCCCTCAGTATAATAGTTAACTATGTATATATATATATATATATATATTACATTATTATTTACTTTGTTTTCATTCAATTACACAAAATTATTTATAATTTCTACCTGATTTTACAAGTTTTCAAAGCTTTAGCTATATTTTCTTCATCAGTAGTTAAATTCAAAGTGGTTTAAGAAGTGTACTAACCACATCAGTACAGGTTGTAGCTTTGACACCACTTAAAAACATAGGTTTTCCATTTTAGCAGGTTGCACAGTATTTTTACAGTGCAGAAAAGCCAACTCCTCGTCATCATGAGTCAGCCCACTCTGACTGACCTCTGCACATCACTCCCACAATCCCTCAGTCATCAGAGCTTTCCCACCTCACATTACTCAAACCACTGTGTAACCCATCGGGAAGTTAATCTACAGAGACTGGATGTATAAGATGATAAAGGAGCCCAGAATCAGTTTATACTACACTGCACTGGTCACGGTTGCGAAAGATAACTTTTCAAGCCTTGAAGATGAAAGCTTTTCCTGTCCACCACAATTCTGATGCAAGAGTGACATGTTAAAATGAAATGACACAATTCTGTTTCAGACAGATTTCCAGATTATAGCTTCACAGAGAGATTTTTGATCAATTTATTTTATTATTTTATTATGTTTTGCAGCGCTGAAGGCAAAGTGACAGCTAAGAATCAGCGTTTCAGAATATTAAGCACTGGATAGACAAGCAGGGCTTTGTCTTCAGGATTGGGCGAAAGAAAGAGGGGGCGAGAGAACAACAGAAACCGGGTGGAAAGGAACAAACTGTTCTAGCATATATTAAACCTAAGAAAGATATAAAGTGTGAGATAGAGCCATCGATTCATGTGACATGCTTAAGACTGTCAACAGCCCTCAGACTTGCAGTGGACCTTGGAGCCCAGATGAATGTGAGCAGAGCCTTGAATGCTGCGTGTCAAGCCATGCACTTTTCTAGAGAGGTCTGATGTTAGGATGTGACTCATAGCCAACATTTCCACAAGAGAATAACAAACCACTCTAGAATATATATGCATGTTTAAAAAAAAAAAAAAAAAGCAGCAGCAGGTGAAAACCCTGGTTTGTAGGTGACACAATGAATGTTTTGAAGTAATATAGAGATGCTGTTTTACATAAGCGTGTTGCGATGATAAATGGCTTAAAAAGATTGTGCTACATCATTCAGTTTACAAAAACATTGCTGCTCATTGTTGTCTTTGACAACACTGCCATCTTGTGGCAGATGCATGTGCTTTTGCAGCATTCTGTTTCTAATTAACAAAGTGCAGAGCGCCATTAAGATGATCATAATGATGATGAACAAGATGATGATAAGAAGGTTTGATGATGAATTAAATTATGATGCTGAACCATTTAACAGACGAGTGTCTCATATGACTCAAGATGTCACAAAATCCTCATACTATACATTTTGTTGTCATTTAGATTATTAATTTCTTTTTAAAATCCTTTACAGAGATTTTTATAGCTAGAAATTAAATAGCTGTTATTTCCAGCACACATTTACTGGAAAAGGATGGAATACAGTGTAAAACATTACTGATTTAAAATTTCACATTTTCACAAATAATGATGTTACCCAGTATTGCATCTTTTGCTGATTTTATAACTGACTTTATAATATAAATGTTTAACAATTCAAATTACGGCCTAAACAGTTTAAAATTAAAAATTGAATATATAATAACTACTTGAGAATTTATCTCATTAATGTGTTAAATAAATGAAATCTTATTTTGGTAACATGTCACCTTGAAATTACTAAACATTTTTTACTTCTAATCTGTTATTTTCATTGCCTTGTAAACTACTTAACTGTGATATATCAAACTGTCATAGTATGGTACAAATCTTTAATTAAATAGACAATAAATAAATAAATACATGCATAAAATATTTATTCATTTACCATATTCATACTGGAATATGGTTATTTGTTGGACCCTCAGTTGAAGTCAGTTGTGTTGTTAAACAATCCTGTCAGACATCTTTACAGTTAGAATTATAATAAAACAAAAAAGATTAATAGCCTCAGCATTGTAGAGTGATGTCTATCAGTTAGAAAATACTGTATATTGGATGTATGTCATCGTAAAGGGTATGGATTTATTGCATCCATACATTATGATAGTGATGATTTAAAGGAAAAGTTTCTATTAGACAGACTAGTTTACTATTGTGTAAATTCACTGCAAATTCATATGCAGACACAAAAAATGCTCAAATTCTGTCAGCGTTTGTTTACTCAGTCATGTCCTTCCAAGTGAATGATGAGAGATTTTTTTATTTTTTTTTTATTTTTTGGGTGAACTATCCTTTGAAGTGATCTGACATTGTTGTTTTGTCACTTCATTTGACGCTGTGACAGTTGCTGTAGCGATGCACTGAATGGATTACAATAGCTTTATTGTTCACAATAATAGATTGCTACTCACTTGTTAGTGTGTGCATGCATCAAACTAATGTTTTGTTGCTCTATACATTGTTTTAACCTTTTCTGTCTAGACAGGAAACACAATGAGGTGAAGTGGAAGGTGGGACTTACAGTTGTTTATTCACTTAAATAACATAGTACATCAACACAGTCATTTCCACACACAATGGTATAGTTTAGATTATCACCAGTCTTTATTGTTCCTGTTCTGCACTACAGCAGAACATGAGTGTTAGTTCAGCTCCGTGCAAGGGTTCGTGGTTGAGTACAGTCAAAAAAAGAGTTCAAGTGCTAAACAAAAATCAAGAGGTTCTCAAGTAACTTTCTGAGCAGTCTTTCCTCTTTACTTACAGTAAATGTAATAGAAACCCAATTGTTAAAACAAACTTTAAACATGATCACGTTTAAAATAGAAAAGATTCTGTAAGTGTCTTCGAGGTGAGTAGATTAGTACAGAATTTGAGAAAAAGATACTTCACAGTTTAGCAGAAATCAGTTCCTTAAAATTCCACTTGAGCATTACAGGAATTGAGGCTTTAGGTCAAATCCCGGTGGTGCCAGGAGATGACCTCATCTGTTGTCTTTCTAAGTGACATCAGAGAATGCCCCTCCCCCACCCCCCTTCACTCTACTATGTGATTTCCAATGGTCTGTTTATTCCTTAAACAGTGGTACAGCAGTAAAACAACATATTCTGTTAATAGTTTACGTTTAATATATAAACTATGTAATTAATATTATAAAATAATATCCTAATTGTATCATTATGGTCTTTCCTTAAATAAAGCACCCACTATCCCACTATTTATTTGCCTTGGAAATCATCATAATGAGCCAACTGACAACATTTCAATCACTTCATCAGTTCCTGTCTTTGATGACATCATCAATCTGTGACATCATTGTTGTCTGCTGGTGCTGTTAAAACTGGAGGGCCGTTCACATAGAACGCATTTTTACATCCCACGCTAAATATACGCTACATCTTGCTTCTTTTACAGCGTTCTAAATACAAACCGCTCAAGTTAACTTTTAACTTTTAAAAATTCCACTCTAGACCTCACTTTTTTTTTTTTTATTCCACTGCCCTGCGTCATTTCCAAACGTAAAAACACCTTTGTACAGAATGCGTTTTCGCATTTCCTCTTTTCTGTTATTGTTCAATGTAAACATGCGCTAGACATTGCATTTGTGTCTTTTGCAGCATCTTGTGTATGAGCGCTATGTTTTCAAAATGCTTTGTCATGTTAAGTGCAAATTAAAAGTCTCTAGACCTTGCTCTTTTTTCCATTTCACTGTCCGGTGTCTCGTGATTTTGAACGAAAAAATGCCTTCTGTATTCCACTGTATTGCTTTTCATTGGTTTTCTTTATAAACATGTGATAGATGGGCGTCTTTTACTTGAGTCTTTTGTAGCGTTTCGCACAACGTAGCATTTTAAAAATGCAGTACTAAAACTAATTAACAAGCTTTTTTTTTTTTTTTTAATTCCATTCCATTACCAAGCATCTTGCGATTTTAAATCCAAAAAATACATTCTGCGTGAACAGCCCCTTTTTCTTCTCCATGTGTTCCTGGTTGCAAAAAAATAAATGCTGGTCACCGTTTACCATGACTTCGCTTATGTGCTACTTCTCAAACGGCTCATACCACAGCAACAATTTCTTTTTCTGGGATTGGATCATAAACCAGCTTTTTATGCTACATCGCACAGACGCTTTCCTGGTTAATGCAGCACAGCCTAGTGACACAATATTCATCTCAAGGGAATATGACTCACTTCAATGGGAAAATAAATCATCTTTCCACCTTCATACTGATGGATTTGTGTTGGTTTATGAACAAGGGGAGCTACACAATTCATGATACAAGAGCTAGATGCATTTCACGGTCATTAAAAGGTCAGACAGGTTCAGGAACCTTCATATCCTTTCTCATCAGTAGCCATTTCACACATTCAAAAATGCACACACACTCACAACAAGCACCTGTATGCATACTCACATAAGGATGCATGCATGTAGTCAGGCACATTAGAATATACATTTAACACAGATTAGTTTTTGATGCTTAGACTGTTCTTGTAAATAAAGTGCTGAACTTCTAATAGAAAAATCCACATATGCACAGAACACACAAAGGCATTCATATCAGGGTATGAGTAAAGGCCATAGTTATAGCCCTTGTGTACAAAAGGAGCATCTTCATGACAAAAACAGAGACATCATAGCTGTAATGGACATAATTCATGTTTCTCAAAAGCCTCTTTGGCTGGGATAGTTCACCCAAAAATGAATATTCTGCAGTTATTTACAAAAATATTTTTTGATTAAATTTAATTGAAGGAATCAAAAGTTATTTTGAACCCCAGTGACTTTAATAGTATGGGCAACAATTCTTCAAAATGTCATTCAGATTTGGAACAACATGAAAATGAGTAAATGATGGGTTTTCATTTTTGAATGAACTTTCCCTTTAAAATTTTCCAAACAAAGAGTGTTGATGGCATTGAGCAACTTTCTGACACATCTGAAGCATAAAGACGAGCAGAACACTCAGTGTTCTCATTTTTGTGTCAAATTAATAATCAGCCAGAAATCCTTCAATCTGACTATACTGCAATCCAGTGACATCACATCCTGCCTACTGTCCTTTTCAGAACATACATTATTTCAGCCCTCTTCACAGGCTACACATCAAAACGGGAAGTGTGCACTGGCAGTGCAAAACCAATCGATTGCAATTCGCAAGAAATATAAAATAACCTCAGCGTGGCACTGGACGGGTCTGACACACTGTAAGGCAAGTCAGAAATCAATTTGACACTAATTTGCACTGGTTTACTGAGGTAACAGTAGCCAAAACAGAAAATTGCTGTCTAAAAAGAACTGCAGAGGGAGAATTTGATTCAATTCATTTAAAAAATTGATTATTCCTTATTAAGTTTACAATATTTCAGTCATGATTTAAAACACCTGTGAATTTAAGTTCATCTGAGCTCTACAATTTGATAATTGCACTGGTCTGATGGCATAGGAACTTTATTTACTGACATTTTACTTACTGTGTGTGCATCCCTGTAATTCAAACCATGGCCATGAGTTCGATTCCCAGGGAATGCAGGGGAAAAAAGTGTATTTAGTGTACTACATATATTTAAAGCAATATATGTCTGATAAATGTGCAAATGCCATGTGAGTAACATACTTAAGAGCAGCACACTGCACCAAAATGAGGTTGGATTCAGAGGCACAATGCAAATATGAACATTTCCAATGATCCAGTCTACCTAAACTACCCTGTATGCAAACTAACCTGTCAGCAAAAATGCCGACATCCCTTCACAGATCTCACATTAAACAGGTTTAATAGGTTGTAATGGCACTTGTCAAACAGATCAGCACCTTTCAGTGGGCAATCCATTGTTTTAGAGCCATTCTTCATATGTAATGCAGTTTTAAAGCATGTCATCAGTTTGGTAAACAGAAAGCAGTTGGTTCAAAATGCATTGGCAGGCCACAAAACATTAACGACAAATATAAGATACAATGAAAAATAACAAGAAGGTCCGTCATTGTTAGTTGCTTCAGTTGTTGTAGACCAGTGCAATCTTTCCTACATGTGCAAGCAAGGTCCCTGCCTACTCCTGCTTCTCTTCTAGATACACCTTCACCCGGTTGCGCACATAGAACGCAGTGAGTGCGCTGCAACACGCTGTGAAGATAAAAAGAGCCACTGCATCGTGAGCCAAGTCTCCATGGAGACTTTCATAGAGAAGTCCCCTCTCGCTATAATCCAGCCGCACGGCTTCGACCTGCACTAGAGTGCAGAGCACAAGGAACACGTGGAAGATCTGATGGCCCTGCCCGATGAAGTCGCAACGTCCCGGGAACCAGCGCTCAGGATGGGGGTACGAGAAAAAGTAGGCGCTGATTAAAAAGAAGACGACCTGGTAGCAGTGGTACACCACCGCCTGGTCAGCACAGCCTTCTTCGGAGCTGTAGCATTTATAGATGCGATGGAACACCGGGCTGATGTCTAAACAGTAGGCCAGGCCTGAGGGAACCACTTGGAATAGCTTGTGAACGAATTTGGGCAAGCTTGGGCTGGCGTACTTGCCGTAGCAGCAGCCCGTACAGGACAGCCAGGCCAGGAAGGCCGCGGCAGGCAAGAAAAAACTTCGCACTTGAGCGTGCCATTCTTCTTCGATGACGTAATAGAAGTGGGCCAGGGCGCTGCCATATTGGTAAACGGCTACGCCAACGTAGTCCAAAAAATAAAAGGTGTAGTGGGAGAGCTCAGACTTGGCCGAGAGCAGGTGGGCAAGCGCGCTGCAGCCCAGGTAGGTGAATGCGGCTAGGAGCAGGATGAACAACGGCTGGGCGTGCGGGTCTCGCAGGAAGTCCACGGTTTCAGACAGCTCCTGAAATTTGACTAAGATAATGAGGGAGGCCAGCAGGTGTGTCCACACGTTTACAGACTCATTATGCCTCTGGAACAGAGTGAGGAAGTAGTAGCGCCAGTTCTGGTCAGGCGGCCTGTAGCCCGTGAATATGTGCGACTCGCGGAAAACCCACGGCACATCGCTCACCATCACAGTACAAGGCAGTTTAGGGAAGGCTGACTCCAGGAAACGGGGGATTTGGCGAAGCTGCTGTGCATTGATGAACAACCGCCCAATCTGCTCCATCACAACCGTCGCCATGGTGAGGACTAATTAAGCGGCAGTCTATTGTGAGATCTGTTTGGGAAAAAGAAATCAACAGTTAAATATTTCCCTTGCATTATTAAGAAGGTTCACTTGAAAGGAAAAAAAAAGAAAAAAGAAGCTTCACTTGAAAGAAAAAAGAAGCTTTTTTTTAAACTCTCAGTACTTTAATTTGTGTACCAAAAGGTTGAATACATGCATTCAATGTAAATCAGATTATGTGTTTTATAACATTCTGTGATGGAAATGATGGAAATTATGACCACGTTGACTTGCTAAGACTAATTTAGCATAGCAAACTATAGTTTAGAAAATGGTAATAAAATATGACAAGAACAAGAGTTAAACTGTGTCAGAACACATTTATCTTGATAATCACAAATGAATTACAGTCAAACCAAAATTTATTCAGACACCTTCAAAATTTCTCACATTATCACAGTTTATTTGCTAAAGTTTATAAAACGGTAATAAAAGATGACAAGAACTCAAGAGTTAAACTGCGTCAGAACAAATTCATCTTGATAATGTCAGATAACTTTGATAGAAGGTATGTAACAAAACATGGTCGGGTCAAAGTGTCAAATTAAATTTTTGGGCCCAAATTTTTATCCAATTTTACTGGTAGTCCACTGTATGAAGAATTTTTGGGTATAATATGTCACAGTTTACTTTATTTTGCTATGCTCACTTACATAAATGAACTATAGTGTCCTGCACCCACTAGTGAAAAAATATCAAAAAATTATATCTGGTCTCTGAATAATTTTTGGTTTGACTGTATGTATACACACACTCACACACACACACACACACACACACATGTGTGTGTGTGTGTGTGTGTGTACCTGTTTTTATATTCCGGTGGGGACTTAAACCTGAATACACACAGACTCATGGGGACTTGTGTCACGGTGGGGACCTAAATTGAGGTCCCCATGGGTAAACAAGCTTATAAATCACACAGAATGAAGTTTTTCGAAAATCTAAAAATGCAAAAATTTCCTGTAAGGGGTAGGTTTAGGTGTAGGGTTGGTGTAGGGCAATAGAATATACGGTCTCTACAGTAGAAAAACCATTACGCCTATGGAGAGTCCCCACAAGGATAGCAAGCCAGACATGTGTGTGTGTGTGTGTGTGTGTGTGTGTGTGTGTGTGTGTGTGTGTGTGTGTGTGTGTATAACAAAGTTAAAGATCGAATGACTCAGAATTTACAACTTTGACTCACAGTAATTTTGTTTGGGGCAAACTTTTTTGTAGAAATGACTCCATGATTTAAAGAAAGAATAAAATTGAAAGAAATATTTTTTCTTTAAATAATTTTGAAATAAATTTCTTTAAATGAATATTGAATTTGTTTTCACTCAGTTTAGGCCATCCCAGTTTTAAACATCAAATAATTAACATTTTTATAGTTTAAGATTTAAAGTATGAGCTTTAATGAGACATCGGTAAAACATTTTTTTTTTTAAATACACATTTGAAATAAATCATAAAGGCATTGTAAGAGGTTTACAACACATTTAATGTGTTTTAAAACCTGTTAGTTTAAAAAAAAAAGTGAAACCTGTTAGTTTAAAAAAAATAAATCAACACCTGGGACATGAAAGTGCCAGAAGTTGCAGAATCCATTTTTAAAGGTTTGCGTTTTTAAAACGTTTTAAATTATGCATTTTAAAATCGTGGCCTACTTTTTATAGGCAAACGCCACAATCAAAGCCATGTATGCAAACTGATACGCGTTAAAATAAAATATCAGGATCCTGAAAACCTCGTTTTATGAAAAACATGCAAGTAAAGGTATTGCTAATACTAAAAAAAAATGGTTTATCCTGAAATTAAGGTAACGTGAGGTAAAACGGGGCGTTTCTTCTTGGACAATGAATAGACATCACCGTTTACGTAACATCAGCTCTCTGCGTACAGCTCCTCGTGCACGTGAACTAATAAGGACGAGTCTGATGAAACGAATTCATCGATAATGTCCGGAAAACATGAGGTCTGTGAAAAAAATATCATTTTTAATTTTTAAATGTATTAAAACGACGAGATAGTAGGAAAAAAGCTGTGGACAATTTTAGTGATAGCATCCCAAAAGACAGACAACCCTTCCCACATCCTCAAGATGTTTCTCTCGTAAAATCTCGAAAAAGAAACGTGAGATGCCGGAAGCGCAACAATGCAATGTCTTTATAAAATTCAACGTCTACAGGTGCAAGCCCAAAACGGTTTCTTTCTTTCCTAGTGTAACGTTACTGCACATGTTTTAACAAATGTCGATCATCTATCTTGGGTTATACTGATTAACGTTATTCATTCTCTCCGTTTGCACACTGTACGCTCGTATCTTAACGCACCACACAAAGGCTATGTCTGATTTTGAAAACTTCATCTAAAAGCATATACAGTGCATATTGGGATTTAATTTTTACCTTTCATCTTGCCCTAAACGTATGATCGGTAAATGAACTGGTTTACCTTTTAAGAGGATAATCCCCTCAGTCAGTGAACTGCATTTAACCGCGCCTTCACATGCGTCTTGAGGAAACGTAATTAAACAAAGAAAATTTCATTATGGAAAAAATATAACGTGAAAAATTGTTGAGCGGGAGAGGCTCCTGTCAGCTCCCTGCAGTACCGCTGTCAGATGGCCGTAATCTAAAGATTCTTGATGGGCAGGTAAACTGTCCAATCGGAAAAGCCTAAGAGCATTGTCCCCGCCTTCGTCCAGAGTAACTCGCCAATAGGAAACATCCTTTAAGGTGACGACACCCTGTAAAATGTATGGGCTGTGAAAGGTGAAACTACCCTCTTCTTATTAATACCGCCTACATGCCTTCTTTAATAAAAGACGAGGTGACAGCCAATGTGGTGTAACACAGACAAAAGATATATACATATATATAGATAAGATATATTATGGCCATATATATGCGCCCATATGTGTGCAATAGCTAATTTACCCAACATTTAGAGTTAACAGAGCACAGATTTGGGCAAAAGCCACATGTAGACATGTTTAGACACTTTATTGTCAGTGTCAGTCGTTTGAATTAGTAACACAGAAAAACATTTGCAATTAATTTAATTTAAAGGTAATTTGAATGTAGACATTGTCTAATATGTACACATTGTGAGTGTACTGTTCATTTCTTATGCTGAACTATGTGACAGCTTATCTCATCACTGACCCACAGGCACTCTGCTGACAATGAGTCCTTGTCAAACTCGGTGTTAACAGTAGAAACAAAGGTCCACATTGTGAATTTAGACACAGGAACAAAATATTATTTTGTCAGACAAGTTATAATAGTATATTCCCATGCACTTTGCAGACTTGTACCAAAATAAAGTTGTCAAAGAGAAAATATTTCAAGAATTCCTGTTGTAAGGAATTCCCCGTTGTACTTGACCTTTCTGTGGTAAATTTAATTGGTTTTCATATTGATAGACTTCTTCATCTATAATACTCTGAGTGATTGAATGATTCAGACCAGGTCATAATGTGTGAGTGCTTTCAAGGTCATTTTGACATTTGAACTTCTTGCCCCTTCCTACAACACAGACAAGCACATGATTTCATTTTTATTTTATTCAATTAAAAAAAACATTTATTCACACAACATATTACTAGACATGATCAATTTTTGGATGCATGTAATTGCTTCTACTAAGGGAGTTCAGAATTTGGAAATAAGGTATAATTCATTTTAGAAAAGATTGATGCACTATTTCTGAACACATAATAATGTGACAGCATGTGGACAACAAGCCATTCATCACTGCAAAGCTGTTTACAACTGCCATAAATTTTCATGCACCTAACTTTGTTTTGGCAACAAAGGATAAATCAATAATAGTTGTCATTATGTCAACATTAGGATATATATAGATTTTTATTTTTTATTTTTTTTTTGCTGAAATCATTTTAAGACAAATGTTCAAAAAAGCCTTTTCTAATACCTATTAGACAAACTCAAAACCACTAGATGCCAGTATAGTTCAAATACAGTCTCAAGCAACAGATTTTATTATTCTTTTTTAATACCCAAACCTTTTCAAGTACTACTTATTGGAATGCATTTTTTTAGTGCATACTGAGTATGAATTACTATAAAAGTATGATCTAGTAAAGGAAATGCGTATGGATTATGGAATGTTTACTAGGAATCTCATGCAGATTATATAAAGAGTACATCAAAAAGTGTCCAAAAAGATCTAATTATTATTCTGGCAAAACGTATTTTCCATATAGAATTACAGAAACTGCCATTTATCTCCTTAATGTACAAATTTTAAGAAGGTATTTTACTCCACGTTACACTCTGGCTGACTGACAGATCAACAAAGAGGCAGTGGCAAAACTGGTACAATAACAAACAACTGTGCAACTTTATTAAGCTCATAGGATGGCAGTACGGACATACAAGGGAACAGGTGGACTTGCACAATGCAGTATACCAAGTATATATTAGACCTATGCATAACACAGGCATGCTTCCCTATCAGTAAAACACTGCTCATTTTAAACGCTATAGAGCTGCAACTGGACAAATCTACAGGTAAGAGGGGATGGTGAAAGACAGAACTGAATACACATAAACTGATGAAATGTTGTGCACCAGCTTTTCCCCAAAACCCCTTAATAAAAAAGTGGCAAGTACATGGATCCAAACACGGAAAACTGGCCATTTAATGGAACAAAAAATAAATCTTTGGATACATTAAAAAACCCAATACTATACCCTAAATGAAAAGGAAAATGAGAGAGGAAACTTAGTTTTCACCCTCTGCCCCATCTTTTGTTTCTTTGTTCTTTCGTACCTCTTCGAGCTTCTTATCCTAAAATAAAGAAAAGTAAATCCATTAACATAATGGAATTTCAATACAACTGAAACTTTACAAAGTAACCTACAGTATAATGCAAATGCATCCATCTATACACAAACCTTCTCTTTGAATTTCTCATTCATAGCTGCCATGCGTGCTGTGCGGTTTTCTTTGTTGGCTTCCATTTTCTGGTTAAGTTTCTCCTCTGCCATCTTGCTGAAGTTGTTGTTCTCCTCCATTGCTTTCTGAAGGACTTCCTTCTCATGCTCTCGTTTCTCAGCTAAGTTCTTCAGGACCTCTGCCTCATGGTTCTAATATGAGAAAGTAAACAATTGAGGAACAGAATGCACAATCACCATGCAATTGATTCCTAAACGACCACTTACCTTGCGTCTCTCCTCTGCCGCGTCCAGTTTTTTCTGGATCTCGTCCAGAGATACCTCTTTCTTCTTGGGGGTGGAAAGTGGGAATTCTCCCTTGGCATCTGGAGCCGAAGGACTCAGGATGACTTCAAAAGCTTGTCCTGAGGCACGCTTGTCCAGTTCCTTAACCTGAATGTCTGTGAACCATACGCCATTGCACTTAATAGTCCATGCCTGATTTCCTTTGCAGAATGTTTTCATTTAAATTACGTTATGGTGAAGCAAACTTGATTTCGAGATTGGAGCTTAGCTGAGCTTATTTTCGCATCTTACCTCCAGAGGACGCCATTGCACTTCGAACCTCGACGGTTTAACACACCTGCCAAATGAATGCATATAATAATATCAGAAAAATGCAAACGTTTTGCTAGTAACGTTGATGCAAATCATGCTTACACAATCTTTTCTCTAACCATCTGCTCCTCCCCACATATTAAAAACAAGCCTCAGCTATACAACAGATTTTCTATCAATAGCTATTCATGAAAAATCCTTGAGTGGTGTCTGTCCATACTGTGGTACATACAAGAAATAATATATACCTAATAAATGTATACATAATAACTAAAATACACTACTAAAGGGAGTGGCGTCGCCACAATAGTCATGTATAATTTACTAACTGAATGATATTATGGGAAGGAAACAAGCTGTTAAAAATGCAAAAATAGCTTCCTATTAAATAGCAATATATCCTTCTTTATGCTGGAAGCCAAGAAAAGGACGAGTCGCTGCCAGCACAACAACCACCGGATCCATCTATTCAGACGTGCTGTCATTGTCACCTAATTAAACGATAATAGTTCAATTAAAATATATACTACAGGGTTTACACTCGGGTGAAATGTAGAGAAAACAAATCAGCATCTCTTTTTGTAATGTAATGAGATCCAACTGGGCACTGAGTGATTAAAACAAAGGGGATATTGTGTAAGAAACGAACAAAGACAGGCTAATCCGTTGAAGTGATTCGTCAAATATTAAGTATTAGACAAACTTGTCATGTTAAATATGACCTGACAACAAATCACCACTCGATGGCTGAAAATAAACATCCACTCCTAGTGTCTATCTGATGGGATGCAGGATCTCATCTGGAGACAATAGATGGCCGAGATACACCCTGAACCCCCATTACAACAGCCTTCAAAAATCCATAATACCACAAACTATACTATGTAACGTATCAATAAGACCCTATTAATGTTCAAGAAACATGCAAATATGAAATGCAACGTTTACAAATAGTGGTATTGATGTATCTCACCCGTTTCCAGCCAACCAGATCACACCCTAATCTCTCTCAATTCACACCAGACACAACTGCACTGCCCATTGTACAGAATAACCCCAGTGTTGACATGCAAAGAGCACAATTCTGTATGTCTACTAATCGATGTTATTGATGGACCCGAAGGCAAATAATATTATTAGACTGCACAGTTGGTGAATGCACACATAACGAAGACAAAAGACGTCGAGACCCATTAGATCACCTGTCACTGTACTGTGGGCTATATAATGGGATTGTTGTTAAGATTTGAGGTAAAACAGAAAACTGTTCAAGTCTGTGGCTAACAATAGAATTGATTTTGCACTAGCAAAACGGCAAAATCAACAAGCAAAGCTCAACCAAACCAGAATCAGTTGGCTAATGTTGAGCTCGACCGTTTGCACAATTCCCTCCCGATTAAACGACGATAAACACAAAACCATAATGGTCGCCCAACAACGAGCAGTTAAGTGGCGTGCTATTTTTAAATTAATGGACTTATTTAGTTAAGGTTACCCTCAAATACTCCTGATGCCCTTGTCTGTTATCTACGTCCCCTCCCCAAAAAGCGAGGTAACGTTAAATAAGGGTGTAACTCAAATTAAAATCGAAATCCTTTGAATTTTTATACTTTAGATGCCTTCTCTTCCTGTTACGTCAGAAACCGTTGAGATGTACTACAAAATGTTAATTTTTTAAAAACAAAAAACACTCACCTTAAATGCAGTGGAAATCGGAGCTGGAGTTGATCGCACGCAGAATCCTCTCTGCCTCAGCATCAACCGTTCGCGCAAAAGAGGACCAAATTGTGTTACGTCATATTTGGATGTGACCAATGATCGTCGAGTAGAGAATTCTGGGATATGTAGTACGCTATAATTTCGATGGAAAATATATGATTTATTTTTAAATTATTTGCATAATATATACGAATGCATTCACGTTAAGAGTGTACAATGCTTGTTTCTCAAAATAAATTGAGTCATAAAATATAAATGGACAGGTATTAATTCATTTGTTTCAACTATCATTTCAGACGCAATGTTTATTTTTTTTATTGAACATGACCGTTTTTATTATTTCTGCTAACCACTGAACCATACAGAATAGTGGGATAATACAGCAAAAGATACATTAAAACTGACAGTAGGCTATACTAGTGTACAGTATAATAGTTTACTAGTTTAGAATACAATGAAAGCTTAGAGGAGTACAATTTGACAGCTTGTGACTAGGAAATTTATTTCTCTTTAAGATGAGGCTGTAATGTAACAAGTGAGTCCTGACCTCACCCCTATTGTTAGTCATCTCACAACAAGTAGACTACAACCCAATAAATTCTGAGAACAAAGCAGCGACATGTCTGTGACCTGTTTTACAAACTGTTTTTGGAGCAAAGCAATATGGTAATTAACAGTTCACTTGGCATTAGTGATTGTTTTGCTTCTGTTCTTCCAATGCCTCAATGAATCCTCTGTCAGTGCATGAACTTTAGCTAAATGGCAGAGCTGATAGTCTCAGCAGTGCGTTTCAAGCTGACTGGTTTTTACTGCTGGTGTTTGTTTCCGTGCCACTGAATGGTCTTGGTCTCTGCTTTAGAAAAGCAAATGTGGGAGTCAGTTGTTTTGACTATTTTAATGCATTCATATTACACTGCATTCATTAATTTAGCAGATGCTCTTATCCAAAATGACTTTCAAATGAAGAAAACACAACACTTACTGGCATGCATTTGCATTACATGAGATTATTTGATATTTTTTGCTCCTCAGTCAAATATCTCTCTAATATTTTCCTTGTAAGCATCATCTCTGTCCAAAAGTAATTGTATCATCCTCTGCCTGTCTCCTCCTGCCCCACCCAGGATCTCATTCATCCTGTTTGAGGGGGGAGACATTTTGTAAGCTGCCCAGGGGAAGGGGGAGCAGATGGTGCTTAGATGCCTCGCCCTGTCTAGGGTCTCTGGTGTCTTACACAAAGACACAAAGGGAGCTGAGAAACCCCCTGCCAAAGACATATTTTGGCTGTTATCACTGGGGCAGAGGGTATCATAAAAGCTATTTTAAACAACATTTAAGTGAATATAAATAAGTTCATCAGCAGGCCTTCCATAACTATAAGACATATACTTGCTACACGTGTTGCTTCCCACATGTTGCTGACTGTTTGGAATTAAGCAAAGAATTATCTATCTATCTATCTATCTATCTATCTATCTATCTATCTATCTATCTTATGACACCCAGTCAGACAATGGTAGAGTATAAAAATATGCCAATACATCCATTGATTGCATTGATTTTCCTGTGTTATGTGTCGCCCTTATTGTTAGTTGGCTAGACCCACTTATAACAGGCTGGCACTCGATCTGTTAATATGTTTTTAATGCCACTTTATCTACAGCCAGATGTGCACTTTGACTGACCCACGTGCACCAGATGTGCATAGATGAATGTAAGCTGGAAGACTTTATGCCAAAATATTTTCTGATAAATGCACTGGAACATCTATTGGCTAGATTGTGGATCATACTGCCTGCAGGCAGACAGACAGATACTGTGCATTTCATCTCCCACTGCTGACAATGACCCACTTTACAGAACCACTGTGCAACAGAGAGACTCTCTCTCACTCTCTCTCTCTCTGTCTCTAACGGACCAGTGAATCCACACTAGCTTGAATGGGTTCAGCATAAAACACCTCTGCTTGAATGCTGGTATGCTTCTAATATGCAATGTTTGCTTTTTTGAGATGCAGATTTTTTTCCTGGCCCTATAGGCTGAAGTCATCATATTTTTATTTGGATGCATGGATGATGTCATAAAACGTAATGCCATACTGTTATGTAATGTTCCTTCTCTTTGGACAGAGTGGGGGCTGCTATGCTCCCATAAGAGCGAAGCTCCTCCCCCATTCTAACCACAGTAGCATACTGGTTACACATGCTTTTACTCACAAACACATCCCCTCCCAATGTCTCTCTTCTCTGTCTCCCAGAGCCTTTAAGGTAAGACAAAGGAAACCAATATCCAATTTTAAAACTGAATCAAAATAAAGCAACAAATAGAAAAGACACCTCAAATTTATATATAAATTCAATATTTTGCTATATAAAATAAATTATTTTTTAATCAAGCCGAAATATCTGATTTGATCATCATTTCTATATATATATTAAAATAACTATTTTGTTTTATATAATAAACTTTATTTTTCACCAAGACAAAATGTCTAAATTAATCATCATTTCTATATTTAAGAATTAGTATGGGCCTGTTATTGACTGGCTTTGTCACAGTCATCCGTCACTAATGTATTAAGCAGTTAATGCAGTGTAAAGCATTAGTTTGCCATTACATCACTAGGATCTAAGTTTAACATGTGTTCTCTGCCACCTCCATTAGGGGCTGAATAAGCTGGTGATGAATTATAGATAAATGAAGTCCTCATCTCTGAGCTGGTTTGTCCAGTCCCTCTCCAGAAACTTTTTTTGCCCCTGTGACCTGAGTGACCTCCAATGGATAGACTATGGTGTTGAATGTTTATTTAAGGCACATACAGTCAAGGTTATTGTATATTTTGATACTTATGTAATAGGTAATCATATATGCATGACAGCCCAATTTTTTTTCCCCCTTTCTGTCTCCTCTGTCTGTGCTGTCAAGGACCAAGCATGCCAACATCACATTGGTGTAGATGAATGATGTCACACATCTGGTGTCATAGAATATTCTTGATGCTTTCTGTTATCTTCCACACACTTCTACTGTCTCAATATAAAGTAATACTTTAAAATCATATAGAAAATATTAGAAAGTCTGTGATGCAACTGCATGCAGCTTTTTTGTCCTGTGCAAATTCATTTCAGACCACTGCATATGGAATCCCATTTCCACCACAGAATGAAAAAGAATTACAACTTATCTCACAATTCAGACTTTTTTTTCAATTTGCAATATTTTGTTTTGCAATTTATATCTGCCAATTCTGACTTAATTTTTTGCAATTCAGAGTTAGATCTCCTGATTTTGAGTTAGCATTTAGCAATTCTGACTTTCTTCTCAGAAATGCGACCTATTTGCATCATACAATGCTGACATTTGTCTCTGAATTCTGAGTTTGTCTCGCAATTCTGACTTTTTCTGTCCACAAAACTAAGCACCCCTTAAAATAAACTTAGAATTCTGAGAATAAAGTAAATATTTTGAGATTTACACACAAACTTTTGAGAAAAAAGTTGAGATGTTTCAGGAAATTTAGAAAAAATTTATTTGAAAATTGAGAAAATTTGTTTATTTCAAGATGTTAAATCAAAATAATATTTTTTTTAAAAAAAAAAAAAACACAGAATTGCAAGAAGTAAACTCAGAATTGTGGGATTAAAAAGCCCCATTACCTTTTTTAATTATTTTTTT
Source organism: Tor tambroides (assembly GCA_021397915.2). NCBI lineage: Eukaryota > Metazoa > Chordata > Actinopteri > Cypriniformes > Cyprinidae > Tor > Tor tambroides. The sequence continues at coordinate 48,564 of JAFVLL020011049.1, forward strand.
TTTTAATTCGGTGGTGGAAAACAGCTTCCATGCCTGTAACTGCATGCAATTACTGTAGACTATAAATAGGCAACTAATGTATCAACTAATGTTTGATTAACTATTGTGGATAATATTCATCCCTAGGCACAATCATTACAGAGGATTTTTACCGTAAAGCATTCTGTTCCAGGATCAGATTAAAAATGACATTACACCCAACAATGAGACTGTAGTCTCTCCACAATCTAAACTCTACTGCTCTCCTTGGCACTTTTCCTTTTGTGTCTCTCCCAACGGTGCCCAAGTGGAAAAATACCAGCGTCTCCTTGGAGGGAGTGCTGAAAGGCTGACGGTTGCTCCAGTATAAAGTTGTAATGCTGGTAGGCGCCTCGTTCAAACTGCACAATGGAGAGGCAGATATCAGCTGCCTAGTTTTCCTCAGCCTAGAACGGCTCGCCAACATTTCAACAAAAGATCTGATTATAACGGTCAGAAAGCGGGTGAGCTGAATACCCGCCTAGTCGGTCACAAGGGAGGGGGTAAATTCTGTTAAATCTGTCTCCTGGTCTTTTATCCTGATGCAGTGAATGACACCAAACACACTGTAAACCGATCAGAGGACAAGTACTCTCCTTAACATATGATAGTAACGGCAAGAAACGCTTAAGGCAGCAACTAAACTCTTTCTTAGGCTAGTTTTATATTACAGCTACAGCACAATCAGTGTTCAATTCTTGAATGAATGCATCTAATGAGTTGGTTGTTTTAATCAAAATCATACATCGTGCAGTCCATTTCCTGAATGGTGAACTTTAATGAGTCGGTTCTGTTTGGTGAAAAAAACACAGTCTACAACTAATGTCATATTTATTGTTAAATACACTGACTGGTTGTTCATATCAAGGAGACCTATTATGCCCCTTTTTACAATATGTAATATAAGTCTCAGGTGTCCCCAGAATGTGTCTGTGAAGTTTCAGCTCAAAATACCCCACAGATAATTTATTATATTATTTTGAAAATGCCTATTTTGAGTGGAAGCGGAAACACACTGTTTTTGTGCATGTATCTTTAAATGCAAATGAGCTGCTGCTACCCGCCCCCTTTTCCAGAATAGAGCTGTGCCTTTACAGCTCTTACCTCAGATATTCTGCCAAAAAACATCTGTTTGGTTTTGATTGTCATGTCTGTCGCGCTAAAATCATGTGTTTTAAAGCCATATCAGTTTAAACTTGATACATGGTTTTCTGAGCGCACACATCTGAAGCACGCACACAGAAAGCGGCTGTCACATGTCACATATATCAACAGCAGCATAATATACAGTAAATAAATCAATAGATCCACTGTTCTTTTGTCTCCTCTGAGGCTGGAACTCTAAATAGTGTTCTGTGCTAGTCAGTGCAGCCAAAGACAGAACAGTTAGCATGCTTTACTTGAACTTTCGCCATGTTGTCGCTTGCAAAAACACAATGGCGGCGCTGTGGGTGGAAACTTGCAGATTAAGGGGCGGTATTATAATAAGATCCTCTTTCTATGTCACAGGGGTGCAAAATCTGATGCGCTCGTTTTTTTCACAAGCTTGCAGAGAAAGGCTTACCAAAATTTACTGGGTTAATCTTCACGTCTCCTAGGTTGGCAGATGCAACGGAGACCCGATTATAGCACTTAAATATGGGAAAAGTCAGATTTTCATGATATGTCACCTTTAAAGATTAGCATGAAAGATTAAAATTACATTATGAGTTTTGTCAGTACTTTATAAAGTAAATAAATTAATAAAAGGCTATTTAAATAGTAGGCTATATGTTTTGATACACTGAAAAGAACCAAATCATTGGAGCCATTCCTTCAAAAATCAGAGTACACTGGTTGCACTGTATGTTTTTGATTAACTACAAAGAAGTAGTCCATAAAAGTCATTCATTCTATAAAAGAAACTACAGTGCTAGCGATGTCTTGTTTCTCTGTGGATTCTGTAGCGGGGTTCTGGCACAATGCACTTCCGTTAATGAAACCGAACGTCATTTCTGATTTTTTTTTTTTTTTTTGGCATTTTGGCCTTTACTGTGATAGGACAGTTAAGTATTGACAGGAAGTGAAGTGGGAGAGAGAGAAGAGGATTGGATCAGGAAAGGTCCTCGAGCCGGGACTTGAACTCGGGATGCCCAAAGCGCAACTGCGTTATATGTGGAGGCTATTGGCGCCAACTACTTCTTCGTTATTAATGGCTTCAGTAGCTTGCTTACTTCACATTTATTTATTTAGAAGACACTTTCATACAAACTAACATACAGTACATTCAAGGTATGCAGTATGTGAGCTCCTTGGGAATAAAAAACCTTGACATTGCCACCAATAATGCCATGTTATTGCCAGAAACTCAATTTCCATTTAAATAAGCTGTTGACATATAATTGTCAGTTTCCTGTGCTGGGCCATTCAGGTTGTTACCAACTTGAAGCTGCCCTTCTGAGTCAGAACATCAAGTGTCCAGAGGACAGGTCATCCACTTGTGTTCAATGATTATTTTGAAATTATCCACTCATTCGGTCTCTTTGATGTCTGAAGTTATTCAAATCACTGGTCCTCAAATGCAGGTGGACAGAGAATAAATGGTACTAAATGCAAATTATCATGCAAAAAGACCTAATAATTAATAACTAATAATAATACATTTGATTAGAAAATGTATTATTATTATTATTATTATTATTATTATTATTATTGAAGCATTTGCACTTCCCTAATTAACTATTTTTAAACAATTTCGGTACTGTGTTTGGTTGCCAGATATGTCCAGTTTAAATCCTATTTCTTATTGTAAAGCCAGCTTCAAACCAGTGATTTAAGCCATTACAAATTCTAAACCAATGAAAATCACTTTTCCCATCTTGGACCACTGTAGCTCAGCAGTAAATCATATATAGGAATTCACTGTAGTTTTTGCCAAAAGAGGTCTGACTTAATGTTTGTCTGCATGTCTTTTTCCATTATTGCACCTCTGTCTCTCTTTTGCTCTCCCTTCCTCCTCTTGCTCCATCTCTTACTCTTACGCTCTCCACCTCAGGCAGTCTGACTGGCACGTTAAACGGCATGTGCCGTGCGTCTGAGTGGGTACTGCCATCCCACACCCCTGAGCTGCAAAAGCTGCCGATTATTTTTCATTGGCTCACATCAACACATCATCATTTGCAACAACACAATAAATTCCTCTGCCCCACTAGAGCCAAACAGCCACAAAATACTATTAGGCTCAGCACCAAAGGAAAGGTCACCCCTCGGTTAAGGTCTCCACCCTTATTACGGAAGATCTGAGGGTGCCGTCGACTGCCTGAGGTTGTCACTAATAGCTGTGCTTTCACACAACATGTAGTTATTAACTGATGAAGCGTGCTTCTTGTCTGCACTGCATGTGGGCAGATGTGATAGTATCTTGCTGCTGTGAGGATAGTCTTTGTTTTTCAGCTTTGCTTTCACCCATTCCTCATCCACATTGTGTCCCTCCATGTTGTGCTTCTGTAAATACGAACAGAATCACGTGATGCTGGCAGGCTGCTGTTGCCGTTTGGCCCACGTCCTTGCAAGATTTCCGAGTACATCAGATGAATGAGTCTTTTGAATATGTTCCTTGTGCAAAACATACAAGACAGACACATCTGTAAGTGAGTTTTTTTAGCAACGTGGTGCATTTTTTTTTAGCTGAGGCGGTTTCCTTGTCAACGTGTTGCCATAGCAACGGCACAGGCACCATTCTTCGTTGGCTTGTTATACAAGTGTGAGGCAGGGGGGTGGGACTACACTCCCTCACAGCATATTTGGGTGGCTACATGCAAGCTAACACCATGCTCAGACAGCCAGACACAAAGTCAATGCATGTGCTGGATGTGTCAAGGGATCTGCAAATCTGCCATGTTTAGCCCTCACGTAAATAATAATAGATGCCATTGACATTTAACAAATGGGGGATTTTGTCATCCTTTGCAAAAGTTTTGCCATAGCAAGCACTATATAATGCAAATATATATCTATATATACAGTCAAACCAAAATTTATTCAGACACCTTCAACATTTCTCAAATTATCACAATTTATTCGCTATAGTTTAGAAAATGGTAATAAAATATGACAAGAACTCAAGAGTTAAACTGTGTCAGAACAAATTCATCTTAATCACAAATGAATTACAGTCATACCAAAATTTATTCAGACACCTTCAAAATTTCTCATATTATCACAGTTTATTTGCTATAATTTAGAAAATGGTAATAAAATATGACAAGAACTCAAGAGTTAAACTGTGTCAGAACAAATTCATCTTGATAATGTCATAAATTTGATAGAAAGATCTGTAACAAAACATGGTGAGTTCAAAGTGTCAAATCAAATTTTTGGTCCCAAATTTTTTATCAGTTTTACTGGTAGTCCACTGTATGAAGAATTTTTGGGTATAATATGTCACTAGTGGCACCCACTGGTAAAAAAAATATCAAAAATGATATCTGGTGTCTGAATAATTTTTAGTTTGACTGTATATATATATACAGTAGCTGGGTAGATTACAATCCGTTACTGATTCCAAATTACATAACAAAAATTGTAGTTAGTAACATAATCCATTACATTACACATTTTAGGTAATATAATCAGACTACTTTTAGATTACTTTTAGATTATTTTTGACCTAACTCATTTATCACATTGATTTAAATAGGATAATCTTGTACCATATTTATATGGAAATACAAAGAATAAGAAAATATATTCTATTTTTTGTTATCAACAAAATGAGTGCATTAAACATTATATTACGTCAAGGTTTCCCAAACTGTGGTTCGTGAAGAAAGTGCAGGGGGTTATGAGTTTAATGAAAAGCTAATAATTAATTAAATCATTTAATGTTAAATTAAAATAAAGAATTTTAAAATCAATAAATTAATAATAATCAGTAAAAAATCTTACTAAAAAAAATAATAATATTTGTTTAGCTGCATGTCGTGTGACCATAACCAATGAGAACCATGAATGTGCAAATCTGATAATTATTAAAATATTTATTTTAAAATCTCAGGAGTACTTCAAGTAAATATATTAGGTGAAAGAGGATCAAATGACAAAAAAGTTTGTGAATTTGTGCATTTTACTGTTTGAAAGATAAAAGCCTTCCAAAGACATAGCTACATGGTTAAATAACCTCTCTCTCTCTCTCTCTCTCTCTCTCTCTCTCTCTATATATATATGTATATATATTGCATTTCATTGCTTTCTCCAGTGAAAGTCATCTAGTCTGAATCAGGAGAGAAATATGCACATATCAAACTCCATTTACAAGTGAAAACAGTCCAAAACAGTTCTAAATAAATATGTCAGTGGATTTTGATGTGAGAGAACAAAGTGGGATGAACTTTTTCGCTTATTATGGATTATGGCCAGAAGCGACAATCTTAAAACGCCTTGATGGATTTGTTTCTTACAAACACACATCATTTTTTCTCTTGACTGGAACTTTACTGGAGTTTAATTGAAGCTGTGGGGAGTACTTGTGGATTATTGTGATGTTTTTATCAGCTGTTTGAACTCATTCTGATGGCACCCATTCACTGCTGAGGATCCACTGGTGAACAAGTGATGTAATGCTACATTTCTCCAAATCTGTTCTGAACTATTCCTTTAATGATATTTTAATAAGCAAATTTATTAAAGGGGACCTATTATGCTCCTTTTTACAAGATGTAAAATAAGTCTCTGATGTCCCCAGAGTGTGTATGTGAAGTTTTATCTCAAAATACCCGACAGATCATTTTTTATAGCTTGCTAAAATTGCCATTTTTAGGGTGTGAGCCAAAACGCTCTGATTTTGAGTGTGTTGCTTTAAATGCGAGTGAGCTGTTGCTCCTGGAGAAGAGGGCGGAGTTTCAAGAGCTCACGCTCCGGCATTAGCAGTGCTAGCCTTGGCAAATAAACATTCTACGATTAGTACAAGCCTGTTATCTTTACAGAAAACATACTCCGTTTCAAAGTCAGTCA